>NQII01002151.1:168920-189619 GCA_002778355.1 Clitarchus hookeri
TTTTTTTTTTTTTTTTTTTTTTTTTTTTTTTTTTTTTGGACCTTGGTGTCGGGGATGTGGCGTCATTTTGTGTTTCTACCGTCTAGAATGTTCGCGCGTTCTCTTGGTTTAATTTTTCTGCTTTACGATTTGCGGTTTTTGTAGTTGCATTGATATCTTGTTCGTTTGATATAGTCGTTTTTTTTGGCCGTGGACGTGTTTGTTGTTGGCCATCTTAATACCGCAAAAAAAAAAAAATGGTGGAACGGAAGCCGTAACTCATGGGATCAGAAAACCGCTTTCCGTTTACACAGTCACGCATGTTGTGTGAAGAGTCCCGATCAGCAGAGGAGAATGTCTCCGGCAACTTGGGAAGCACTGCGCTGTGGCATCTGTGAACAAACACACTGAAGAGTCATGTGAAATACAGACATTAGATTTTAAAAGANACTCATGGGATCAGAAAACCGCTTTCCGTTTACACAGTCACGCATGTTGTGTGAAGAGTCCCGATCAGCAGAGGATAATGTCTCCGGCAACTTGAGAAGCACTGCGCTGTGGCATCTGTGAACAAACACACTGAAGAGTCATGTGAAATACAGACATTAGATTTTCAAAGANGAAGCACTGCGCTGTGGCATCTGTGAACAAACACACTGAAGAGTCATGTGAAATACAGACATTAGATTTTCAAAGAAAGGCATGAGGAACTTGAAAGCATACAAACAAGTAAAGCATTTTGTGTTCACGTCATATTCTCTGTAAAATGCCCGTTTGCAAATAGTTATTTTTTAAATACAAATTATTTTATTCTATATTAAATTTTTTTTATTTTTGGAGGATAAATTAATGTTCCGTGTTTCTCCTAAAACATACAAGCAAATATAATTGTTGGAACAGCTAAACGAATCTCCTGTTTAAATAGTAACAGCTTTTCTGTAAATAGAAACCAAAACAATTTTTCAATAACTTTTTTTTTTTTCAAAGAAGCATTTTTTTGTTCTTACGGAGTTTATAAGTTATACGTGGAAATTATCATTAATTCCGAGAAAAGTTTTAAGTGACTTTAATCAATATTTTGGTTTTGATTGTAATACATTACTATTTGTATGACTAATTTTTGGAATCATTAATCTACGTTTTGTGATAACAGTATTATACCGAAAATTTCATTGACCCACATAAAATTTCGCGAGATTTCGGTAAAAGCAAAGTACAATTTAACAGTCCTTCACAGTTTGTTTTATGTTTGNCCCACATAAAATTTCGCGAGATTTCGGTAAAAGCAAAGTACAATTTAACAGTCCTTCACAGTTTGTTTTATGTTTGAGCGCTACTACTTTATGGTTATATTCTCCTAAGGGATTGTCTCCTATATTGTGCTCTCGAATACATACTTCTTAATTTAGTAGATAGGAACTGCATTCAAATATCATAATATTATCGCTGACCTTCGGGAAGAATTAACAAGAAGTTACTGATCACTAATGAACCTACTTTCCTCTACATGGTTGCAAATAAAATTTAGTGAAGTTCTTAAAACTCAGATGGTAGGTAGTCGTTGACGTCTCATTGAGAGCAATATTATAAGAGATGAAACCAGAAACATTTGAAACAGTACAAATTCAATTAAAATGCACGAATGACTTATCCGGGATTCAAATTCAGAAAAACTCACAAAATTAAGCTACCTTGCAATCAACTGCAGGCCATTCAGAAAAAAAGATACTTACACACCTAAAAAATATAAAATAACTTTCCACAGTACAACTTCATGGCCAAATTTAAAAGAAATATATTGATTGTTTCCCGATATATGGCATTTCATGTGGGGCTATCCAACAAAATAACGGAGAAATGAGGCTTTGCATTGACAATTTTGATGAATATAAATGATACTGTCAGAATGCAAAGTAAAATTTAAATTTATTTTGCAGTTTCGAAGATAGAAAAGTCGCAGCTAATGTTTTGAAAATGTGTGCCCGATCCTCTCAAAATTTAATACATAACATAACCTGCAATAGTGTTATTTGTTAGCGAAATTTGGTAGAAATTGTTTTTTTTTTTTTCGGAGGTCATATAAATTTATTTTGTCAAGTGATACTATTTTACAAAATGGCTGAAGAAAGAGATTTTTGTACACGTTTGATTGCTGTAATTTATACAGCCATCACACAACGTTTCATTTTAATTAATTACATGAGTTCNCCCACATAAAATTTCGCGAGATTTCGGTAAAAGCAAAGTACAATTTAACAGTCCTTCACAGTTTGTTTTATGTTTAAGCGCTACTGCTTTATGGTTATATTCTCCTAAGGGATTGTCTGATATATTGTGTTCTCGTATACATACTTCTTAATTTAGTAGATAGGAACTGCATTCAAATATCATAATATTATCGCTGACCTTCGGGAAGAATTAACAAGAAGTTACTGATCACTAATGAACCTACTTTCCTCTACATGGTTGCAAATAAAATTTAGTGAAGTTCTTAAAACTCAGATGGTAGGTAGTCGTTGACGTCTCATTGAGAGCAATATTATAAGAGATGAAACCAGAAACATTTGAAACAGTACAAATTCAATTAAAATGCACGAATGACTTATCCGGGATTCAAATTCAGAAAAACTCACAAAATTAAGCTACCTTGCAATCAACTGCAGGCCATTCAGAAAAAAAGATACTTACACACCTAAAAAATATAAAATAACTTTCCACAGTACAACTTCATGGCCAAATTTAAAAGAAATATATTGATTGTTTCCCGATATATGGCATTTCATGTGGGGCTATCCAACAAAATAACGGAGAAATGAGGCTTTGCATTGACAATTTTGATGAATATAAATGATACTGTCAGAATGCAAAGTAAAATTTAAATTTATTTTGCAGTTTCGAAGATAGAAAAGTCGCAGCTAATGTTTTGAAAATGTGTGCCCGATCCTCTCAAAATTTAATACATAACATAACCTGCAATAGTGTTATTTGTTAGCGAAATTTGGTAGAAATTGTTTTTTTTTTCGGAGGTCACATAAATTTAATTTGTCAAGTGATACTATTTTACAAAATGGCGGAAGAAAAATTTTTGTACACGTTTGATTGCTGTAATTTATACAGCCATCACACAACGTTTCATTTTAATTAATTACATGAGTTCGGCGANATTTTTGTACACGTTTGATTGCTGTAATTTATACAGCCATCACACAACGTTTCATTTTAATTAATTACATGAGTTCGGCGATATAAGATACATAACTAAAATAACTATATGTATGCCATTTTGGAAAAAAATTGTTTCACATAACTAAAACCTATCAGTTAACATAGCCTACTACAGTACTACATGTTTGCCATATTTGGTAGGAATTGGCCAACTGTTTTTCAAGACGTGATATAAAAACTTTATTTATTCGTGAGGCACTATCTTATAAAATGGAGGACAAAAGAGGTACCGTGTATACACAGTTGATGTTTGTTTTATATACTTCCAGTATACAAAGTTAAGTTGGAATTTATTAAAGTTTTCGAAGATATCGCATACTATGCTAAAATAGCTAGATGCCGCCGTTTTGAAAATAAGTGTATGACATACTTGAGACATTTTTGTACATATCAACTGCGACAGTACTACTTGACTGCCAAAATCGGAAGGAATATGTTAATTGTCACCTAAGAAATTAGTCCTACACAAAATATTTATTAATTCTTTTAGTGCTATTTTTCAAAATGCTGGACATTCGTGGCTGTTTTTTTTTGCATATTTTATATGGCCGCCATTTTATAAATAAGTGATAATCAGAATTTATTGTAATTTTTACCTTGCCTATCATAGTATTTATTACGTGCCAAATTTGGCAAAAATTGGGAGGAAAATTTTCGAGTTATATTGTAAAAGATGTGTTTATACATGCGGTGCCATCTTACAAAATGGCAGAGAAAAAAGGCTTTTGTTTAGCTTATACGATGCTTGTAATACATGCGGTGAGCGTACAAAATTTGGTTGAAATTGGCCAAATGGTATGGAATATATACCATATAAACCTAAAACATTTGTATTGCCACCATTTAGGAAATAAGTGCCTAATAAGGTTAATTTACTTATATTTACTTTGCCTATTATAGTATTACTTAATTACCAAATTCTAAGAAAATTCGTTAAGCAGTTTTCGAGATATAACATAATAGCTTCATTATTCATGTGACACTATATTCCAAAAANCTAAGAAAATTCGTTAAGCAGTTTTCGAGATATAACATAATAGCTTCATTATTCATGTGACACTATATTCCAAAATGGCAGGTAAAAGTGTTTGTAGTTTTGATTATATAATGCTTGCCATAGATGCTGTTAGCGTACACAATTTGGTTGAAATTGGTCATATGTTATGGCAGAAATACCAAATAAACCTAAATTATTAATATGGTGGCCCTTTTGAAAGTTTAATAACTTACATTTACCAGTCAACCATAGTATTACATACGTGTCGAATTTGGCGAAAATAGGTGGAGTATTTTTAAAAAATAAGGGAAAATCTTTACTTTTTCATGAGGCGCTATCTTGCAAAATAGCAGATCAACAATAACCACCTCTGAATTTAATGCATGAAACTTGCGCTTTCAGCATACAAAATTCCGTTAAAATCGGTTTGAATGGCTTTAGAAATATGACATACAGCCCTTAATTCTAGCATAGCCACCATTTTGAAAGTAAATTCCCGGCACGGCGTGGTCGAAAACCACAAAAGTCAGATATACTTTTCTATTACTATATGTGTACCGAGTATGATGAAATTCGGTTCACGCGTTTAAAAATTAAGGGTGGGGGGACACACGCACAGACACGCACACAATCACACACACACACATACACACACCCACACCCAACACACAAACAGGAAAGTGTTCTTATAAGCCTTTCTTTCCTTCGGAAAGTAGGCTAAAAATTACGGCAGTGGACAATTAATTCAATATTATCGTGATATTACTGATGGAATGAGTAACGGTGTTCACCGCGAGGTAAATGCAATTTAAGGTCACTTCGAACTTCTCTGAAGCCCTGCTAAAGTTTTAGTTTCGGGAAATTCCTCTGCCTCTTGCAAACAAAGCTCAACCGGCTCTAGAAAATTACACTAAAAGTGACAACGTACCGCATTCGTGCGCACTCAGTATAATAATATTTTGATTAAGAACTATTTCTTACTGGGCATTGCCTACGCACCTATTGTATTCCTATATTTATTCATATTGTACCCTGAAGACCATATCTGTACATATACGACAGAAGAGCGTAACTTTCTTCGACACTTGCGACCTTACGACACCTACAAGTATCATCCCTACTGACATCATAATTACAACTCAGAATATTACGATGGACTCTCTTGGGTAGTAAGACCTTCTGAAACGATAATGGCATCGAGTCATGATGGACGTTATCCCTAAGGAAGCTCACTGTGATCACTAAACCACACACTAAGGGTGCTCTCTGTGCTGTGTTGCCACATTGTACACCCAAATAATGTCATCGTTCGACATTTTGCACAAATATTTTCATCTCCATTTTCGCTAGGGATTCACGTGGTGAGGTTGTCATGAGTGCGTTCTGGGTCATACTCTATATATAAATGACAATGACAACCTTCCATTGTCCTTGAAATAGTTCACAAGAAGGTAATGACAATTACGATGTAAAGAAAATAGTTCTCTGAAATACAACCGTGATTAATAAATAAGAGAGAAGTAACAATTATTTCAAAATCATTTTCACTTTTAATATGAACAGAACCAGGCTGGCTTCAAGACTCGAACCATTCGCCATACGACGACGATGTCTTACTGTGGTCGATCAACTTTTTATAGTTAGTTTATGTCGGGTGGTAACATGGGTCAGAATGTGGTGTCATTTCTTGGGAAGAATTGAGGTTAGCAATTTGGAGAACCACTGCACTTAAAAATAACATTAAAAGCCTGCACAATAGCTGTAGAATTGCTCAATTGCTACTTCACAGCTGCACTATATGTTATTTTATGAACGTCTTCTTCGGGACCACGATTACGTACTGAAACCTACAATGTACGGCAAAAAACGTTTAATATCTCTAAATCCTTATATTTGGCTCGAAAAAAAATTTTCCTTAACTGTGAACAAAAGAAGCTCAAAGAATCCTTATTTCTTGGCGATGAAGGAAGTTTATATTACCATTAAAAAAAAACCTATTCACAAAAGATTTATTGACAGCAAAAAATACGTTTCTCTAAACTTATATTTATATTACATCAATATTGTGTTACTGTAAACAAAACAGCCCCAAACAAATAATTTTCTGTGAGTACAAAAATTTATGAGTATTTTTAGAGTGTTGATTGAATTATTTTGTGGCATTGGTATATGAATATTTTTGTCACGCCAAGTAGCATAATTGAAAGCCGAAGCCATTCTGCTGTTTCATAAATGATTAACCACATAAATGTAACCTTTAACTCGATTCCTGGTATTAACACTACTGCAGGCCCACCTCTATGAGAGNTTCTTCTCAGTCTTAACGGGTTGGGGGGGTGGGGTACAAAAAACTTGTATGACTGGTGGTTTGTGATTAAATCTCGTTGTCCAAGGTTATTCAACCCGCAAAATATAACCTTGTAATTTTTTCACAAAAAATTAATCGAGACCCTCAATTGCCGGCGGCTTTTTGATGCGGCAAATTTTTAACGTTATGTTATACTTTGTTTATATTGTGGTCAAACCGATTTTGTTCTTAAGGTTGGGGTAATCTTATGAAGGTAAAGCAAGTGGGATAAATTAATAGAAGAAGCTATAGGTTACTACACTGAAGAGCCAAAAAAATTTTACACCTGCCTAATATCGTGTAGGGCCCCAGCGAGCACGCAGAAGTGCCGCAAGACGACGTGGCATGGACTCGACTAATGTTTGAAGGTAAGCAGGGAGGCAATTCACACCATGAATTCTGCAGGGCAGTCCACAAATCCATGGGAGTGCGAGGCTGCGGAGATCTCTTCTGAACAGCACGTTGAAAGGCATCCCAGATATGCTCAATAATGTTCATGTCTGGTGATTTAGGTGGCCAATGGAAGTGCCTAAAGTCAGAAGATTGTTCCTGGAGCCACTCGGTGTCAACTTTCGATGTGTGGGGTGTCGCATTTTCCTGCTGAAATTATCCACGTCCGTCGGAATGCACAATAGATATGAATGGGTACAGGTGATCAGACAGGATGCTTATGTATCTGTTACCAGTCAAAGTCGTATCTAGACGTATAAGGGGTCCCATTTCACGCCAACTGCACACGCCTCATACCATAACAGAACCTCCACCAGCTTGAACAGTCCCCTGTTGACATGTAGGGTCCATGGATTCATGAGGATGTCTCTATACCCGTACACGTCCATCCACCCGATAAAATTGGAAACGAGACTCGTCAAACCAGGCAACGTGTTTCCAGTCCCAGTCATCAACAGTTCAATGGTGATGTTGGTGGGCCCAGGCGNTCAACAGTTCAATGGTGATGTTGGTGGGCCTAGGCGAGGCGTAAAGCTTTGTGTAGTGCAGTCAACAATGGTACACGAGTGGGTCTTCGTCTCCGAAAGCCCATATCAATTATAGTCCGTTGAATAGTTCGCACGCTGGCACTTGTTGATGCCCAGGCATTGAAATCTGCGCCAATTTGAGAAAGGGTTGCACGTCTGTCACGTTTAATGATTCTCGTCAGTCGTCGTTTTTCCCGTTCGTTCACGATCTTTTTCCGGCCACAGCGATGTCGAATATTTGATGTTTTACCGGATTTTTTATATTCACGGTACTCTCGTGAAATGGTCGTACGGGAAAATCCCAATTTTATCGCTACCTCGGAGATGCTATGTCCCATCTCTCGTGCGCTGACTATAACAACCCGTTCAAACTGACTTAAATCTTGATAACCTGCCATTGTAGCAGCAGTAACCGATCTAGCAACTTTGCCAGACGCTTGTTGTCTTATATAGGCGCTGCCGACCTCATTCCGTTACTGTTATTGGTTCCATACCTCTGTTATTTGCATGCGCAAGTATATACCAGTTTTTTTGGCTCTCCAGTGTATATTGCTATATGATAAAACATCTGGATAGTACATAAAATACAATAAGGTCGGGAGAGCATTGTTTTTTTTTAATCACATCCACTACCTTACTAAGAGCCAAGCTAGTGTATTGTGATTGTCCCACTTTGAGAAGTATCCGAAGGCTGATGATGTATGAGAAGTTACGTGGGTCGGCACAGCAGGCTTCTTGTGACGTCCATCTCGGCCGACGTCACATGGAGACCGACTCCTGATGCCGCTCTTCATTTCCCTCATATCGGCATGGCATAACGCAACATGCCCTGATTCCCAGGCTGGTAGAGGGCATTCCTGCTTACCGGGGTGTGGGCAATGCGAGTCCCGATTGCGGCAACTGGCTGTCCTGATCACTGCTCATGAGTGATGGCGTGTTCTGGCAGACCGCAAAATTAAGGCATTTCACACTATCGTAAAAATAAACGTAATACTTAAGGAGACATTTCAAATAAAGCAGTTCAAACAGACCTTGAAAAAGAAGATGAATTCAGTTTGGCATGTAGTGATGAAGTTATTTTAGGAGTTTATACTAAGCGGTCATTTTATTCCTTTCGTTTAACTTACGCAACTCTTCTGGGTACACGCGAAAAAAAAAAAGTAATGCTCCTTTAAGGGCAAAGAAATCGACGTTAAATTGTGCTTTCTGCAGTCATCCAGGCGATCGAAGTGACACAGTGATAACACACTGAATTCGCTTTTCAGATGACCAGGGTTCGACGTCCGGTCCATCCATTCTGATTCCGGCTTTACATGGTTTTCGGAAATCACTCCAAGCGAATGCAGGGACGGTCCGTTACTACATGTTGTGTCCTCTTCTTCCTCCTGTCGTGTTTGTCTGAGCGTTAGCTATGTCTCTCANTCCATTCTGATTCCGGCTTTACATGGTTTTCGGAAATCACTCCAAGCGAATGCAGGGACGGTCCGTTACTACATGTCGTGTCCTCTTCTTCCTCCTGTCGTGTTTGTCTGAGCGTTAGCTATGTCTCTCATGACCTTTTCCATGTGAGACGTTAATACGTGGCCAAAACGAATGTCGTTGAAATATTAATACTACTTTGGGCAAAAAAAAATGCAGTAACAAAAATAATTAATACATGTATCCGACAGAATTTTACAGAATGTGTTACGTGATTTGTATGCAAAATGTGATGATAAACACAATACAACTTATGGCCTAAAGTGACTATGCACTTTTAATACAAGATGGTCGCACATTAGCCTAGTTTAAATGTATTACAACTTTTTGAGTTGAAAAACATTGTCATACGTGTTATCATTCAGTTGGTAACATCTTCCCTCGTTATTATTAAGTTGAGGGTGCCGTAAAGGCATGGAAGTTAGTGAGTAACTATGGTATTTGAACACGTGTGCTATATAGATCCAATATCCTGAGAGCGATACATAACGGGAACGTTTCTTGTTGATTCGAACATGATTACAGGTATACTTTGATTACGGGTATGCTATGATTACGGGTATGCTTTTATTACGGGTATGCTTTTGTCAAAATTCGTTAAAGCCCACAGTTGCACAGTATCGAACGTAACCATCATGTCACCACCTCTTTTAGAAATGACAGGAAGATGATGTCACCACCCAAAAGTGAGCANTGAGAGCGATACATAACGGGAACGTTTCTTGTTGATTCGAACATGATTACAGGTATACTTTGATTACGGGTATGCTTTGATTACGGGTATGCTTTTGTCAAAATTCGTTAAAGCCCACAGTTGCACAGTATCGAACGTAACCATCATGTCACCACCTCTTTTAGAAATGACAGGAAGATGATGTCACCACCCAAAAGTGAGCACATTTAACAACGTCGTAATGCAAAACACTAAACTGGGATTTGTTCTTTAGTCTCGTGTTTTTTCGGATAATTTAAATGAAAAGCGTTTCAAAATCTCTTCCGTTAAGTGTGCGTACTACTCTCATTAATCGCTTGAAGTTGTAAATTGTATGATTGTTGTCGCATTTTGCGGGGAAAATACGCCTCACACAGTTTGTATAAGTAAGTAATGGCCTTGTAAATTTAAACCGAGAGTACGCATCAGGCTCAGCGGTTTATTGCTGTAGTCTTCCACGGCTAAGTTTCCACTTGAATCGCTGCAATGGGAGGTATGGCAACATCCTCCATACAGTTCAGACTAGGCGCCATGCGATTTTCATGTTTTTGGTAAGCCGAAAAAGGATCTCGGTGGATGACGATTCCGAAACGATGAGGAGGTGAAAGCAGCTGTCTCCGGGTGGTTACATAGCGCTGGAGGAAATGTTTACGCACCCGGAATCGAAAAGTTGTTTGAACGTTCCGAGAAATATTTACAGTATCTTGGGGACTATGTGGAAAAGTGGACTTACATTGTATGTTGTCACAGCCCTGTTGCCTATGTATAGGTGGTTTCATACATGGCCATAACGTGGAAGTGTAACTTATATATTAATTTTGCCCTCGTAATAGTCAAAAAATATATCTTATTTAAGCCTTAGGCGTTAACTTCTTTGTGCGGTGGAAAATACACACTGTGTTTATTAATTACATGTTATTGTTTATTTTAAAAGCANGAACGTTCCGAGAAATATTTACAGTATCTTGGGGACTATGTGGAAAAGTGGACTTACATTGTATGTTGTCACAGCCGTGTTGCCTATGTAGGTGGTTTCATACATGGCCATAACGTGGAAGTGTAACTTATATATTAATTTTGCCCTCGTAATAGTCAAAAAATATATCTTATTTAAGCCTTAGGCGTTAACTTCTTTGTGGGGTGGAAAATACACACTGTGTTTATTAATTACATGTTATTGTTTATTTTAAAAGCATGAAATATTGCATATTTACAACTCATTATTTTATAAAACATAGAAATTTATTTGTGTAATGCAATGTTCATAATAATGTTGAATACTTGCTTGTTTGTCACTCAAAATTTGTTTTATATATTCGGTGCTAAGGTTTAGCGAAACTTAATCATATATACGTATATTTGTGGTGTTACAATATATTTTTGGCATCTTGTTTCCAAAGAAATCGTTTAACGAATAATTAAAAAATACAATAAACCAGTGACCCTTGTTCTTCAACTGCTTTGCAGTGTGTTTGAAATATAAGTTTTTTCCACAAAACTATTAAGCGTACGTCCAATGCCCTGATTTACGAAAAGAGCGCATACTTTAGACGATGTCTGTTGGCACATAATTTAGACGAGGCCTTTTGGCACATACTTTAAACAAGGCTTGTTGGCACATACTCAAGGAATTTGCATTGCACCTTGCTACATGCTGCACGAAGAGAACACTGCACGCCCGTTTAGATCCTCTCGCTTAGAGGCGATGGCGCATTTGATGTGCAGAACCATGTAGCCCTTATCGCTCCTGCGCTTCTCTGGATCATATGCGGAAAATAGCTCCAGTTATGAGGGCGCGGGATTTTATTTTTTTTGCGTTCGAGGCACAGCGATAAGGGTGACAATAACACGTGCGCCCAGCACCGCATCGCTCTTACGTGCAAGGCGGTGAACCGGTATGCAGTAGGCCTACTTCCGTTGTCACGCTTACCTGTGCAAATTAGTCCAGGTGATCGCCAAACTGCAAGTCGTGATTCAAGCGTGCCGTTGGAAAACTGTGTTTTATGGACATAAGGAAATATTTGGATGGTACTAGAAAATTAATTGAACCTACAAATATTGCTCTAAATCGGAGGAGACGAGATTCAATTACAAATAATTATCTGCAGATGTTGCCAGTTAAAAAAAAAATTTCAATCATAAACTGAATTCACGATGCTTTAGATCTCCAAGCATAAAAAAGATGACAATTTTGGCTGTATTGTTACAAAAAAAAGGACTCTTGGATTTTTACTGCAATGCCGACTTTAAATGTTACAGCACTATATTAAACAATGTATTCATCATTTAAAACATTTGGCATTGCAGCTATAACATATTACTAATTCAACAGATGTTGTTGTTGTACCTCTATATTGGGTCAGGATTTTCCTCTTTCGGTTTGTCACCAGGTGAGTCGTTTCAGTAAGAGATATAATGTCCTGCTATGTATACTTTTTTTTTTTAACAGAAGATGCTAACAGGCTATTTGAAGTAGGTGAGCACTCACTGTTTGTGTTTTGAATAGCAAGTTCCTCTAATGTGAGCAGGTCAAGGAGCACGCCCGCCAACATCCTTGCAGGAGCAGCGAAACTTGCAACCTCTGTGGAAGCCACGCACTCAAACAACACACGGGTGGCAGGTTGCTCCACTTCGAGATTCTGCTCTACTGAACAAGCTTCGCCAAGACGAAGAGAGGTCGATCCGTAATAACGGCAGGCTGTGGCCTCTCATTGACATGACTAGCAGCTCCTTAACTACATCCACCCTATGCCGCACCAGGACTCTCAAAGGAAAGAGGCAATAAACATCTCGAAGCAGTGTGAAGAACATACGAAACCAACCAGCATGGAGAGCAGCCCATGAGAGGTCCAGGGTAGCACTTTCACTAGCAGCTTGTAAAGTTACAAAACAAGTGACTTCCCAATTCCAACTTAGCATTTGATGTACGAAGGTTCTTTATTCGGGAGAACAGTTGCCTTAACACTGTTCAACTAACGCAGCTATGGCACCCTTCTACATGATTGATAGATATCTGCTAAGGAAAACTGGCCGTGCCTTGCTTGTACATCACGAATGTTTGTAGGAAGCTGGAACAGAGAAATTCCAGCGCCGTGGAAAGACTTTCGTGACGTGGCGCCGCTCGGATGGCGGTCAATATTATTGTACGCCCGACTTTAAGTAGTCCTTGACGTTTGTCCTCGGCGTTTGTCCGCGTCCGTTGATAGAATCTCTTCTCAAATGCCCGTCCAAGTTTGGCCCGCAGTCACAGACGAAACACACCGCAGATTTCTCAGATGTCTCAGATCCTTCAGCCATGCGGCTGACTCTTAGCTGATATCTTTACCACGTTGTCTGAGGCTAAGTCCCTCTGTAAAGTGTTGACTCGAGGAGGACTTTCCGTCGCTGCGTCCCCTTGCATGCGTGATATTCTCGGCGTTTAATATAATAAAACAAGGTTTCTGTCGCCTAACATAGTTTGCTATCAATGTAGTTTCTACACCCTTCCCGTCATCAAATGCCTGTAAGTAAATCTCAGAAAGAAGCTTTCCAATTGAAGATAGTTCACGGTGATTATCTGCAGGAGATTTAGAACCAGTGTTACGTTTAAGTATGTATTTTTTTGCAACAAGGACTGTGGAAGTCATCACCACTTTTCTTGAATATCTAGCACTTAGTCCAGTCGGGAACTGGACACCGATCCGTAGAAGATAATTTGAATTAACACTAGGAATATACGAGCTTAGAATAATATAAATGTGGAGAAAAAAATGTATGTCCTTTTAAACGAAATCAACCCGCCACTTATAAATAACAATAATATTACATCACACAGTTTTTGAAAAAAAAAAACATAGATTTTACACTAATTTTTTTATTTGGAGCTTTTCGTAACCAAAGTGGATATCTAATTTGAAATGTGAAACACATAAATTTAGCTATTCCAAAATATAGGGTACTTATCAGATATAACATTAGTCCCTATCTACCTTTCCCTTCTCCCTAAGGGAAATGTGCTTGTGGCCCCCTTCTGAAGTTGTTTCCTGAGGTCCATGAAACACGCTTGCTGAGTGGCATGTTTCAGTCACGATTCACAGTATTCACTTTAGAGCAATATTTATAAATTGAATTATGTTTTATTCTCACCCTTGTTCGGTGCATCAAGTGGTCAAGAAGTGTAATACAGGCATGGAATTTATCAGAGTACTAGAACCCACACTGAGTTGCTAGATAAAGTTAAATTTCAATATCGCCCCGTGTGGCAGCGAGTGAAAACAATTATCGGAGTAAACGAATATCGGAACATCTTCGATATTAATCGATCGATACTGCTGTCGTGAAAATGACTAATACGTTTTTGCTCATCTTGACAGATAAAAAATATCGGACGATAATAATTTATAAATAAGCCAATATCTACATATTTACTACTACATACGTTAAAGTAAAAAAAAAAATGTTATCCTAACAGTTACTTTAATTTCTATGAAAGCTAATTTTTTTATATTAGAACTGTAAAGCACCTTACGATAAGCCGTCGACCGTTCTGCCGACCTTAGCTGCCTGACGTCCTAGGCAGTTGCCTAGTTCGTCTGCAATGGTCGTGTCGAGCCTGCTTGAGCAGCACTGTAAAGAAGTTGGCCGCGAAAATATTAATTGTCTTATATTTGTACGATATACTGTTCCACATATATTTTTTTTATATTGTATGTATTTTGCAAGATGATGTGTCAAAAATTAAAATTTTCTAGTTTCAGTAATGTAAATACTAAATAAACAATATTATTTGCAGACAATTAAACAATAGAAACTGATAGGTTTTCCCTTAGTTAACTTTGAGATATGCTTGGTGAAAGTTTTTTTTTTTTAATACAGGGGCAATTACAAATACAAAACGTGCTAGAATTTATTTATTTTCAGCGATTTTTGAAATTGAAAAAAAAAATTCCGTGTGTGATTTTATAGCAGTATTGACGTAGTTCTTAACATCTTCTTTCAGTATGAGTTATCTGACTCATGTAAGTAAGTTATTTTTCATTATTCGTACACTTCTAAAACAGTGAAATTGTGAGTCGGACATGTATTTACGGAAAAACTATGCGCACTATTTTTTTGTGAGAAAAACAGTAGGCCTAACAACTGATCATTTCGAAAAGTGCAACAATATGTGGTACAAATATAAGATATCAAATTTCGTATTTGTTTGGCCACTCATTTGATTCTCTTCGCTCGAACATACAGACAGAATTTTTTTTATTGTTACAATTAGGATGGTAACATTGTTTGTTAGTGGATTTATTTATGTTTATTGTAAAAATATCATAATAAAACAAGTCCAACAAGAAACTAAAAAAAGTAAAGCTGCACACCTTAAATATTTATTTGCACAAGTGGTCCAGTATTTGAAATATGTATATATATATATATATAATATTTATATATAATTAATGCGATTTCTATAGCGGTTAATTTATCTGAGGCTATTAAGATGCAGCGCTCGGACGCAGCTGATTTAGGTCCGAATTTCTATTCGGTTGCGCTTAAAGTTATTTTATACTAAAAGAAACTGTTTAATTTACGTATAAACAAGCAATTATTTAGTTGCACCAACCAAATCTTCATTTTGGGCAACCAATAATTAAAACTGAATAGTTTGGTTTCAACAATGACATATTTGACTATTTATTTGGTTGAGCAAAGCTAACTTTGTTTGATTAAACAAAACCTTTTTCTCTGTGTAGTGGGGGCCGCGGTGACTGAGCGGTTAGATTGCTCGCCTCCCACCAAGGTGAACCGGTTTCGGTCGCCGGCCGGTTCACCCCGGTTTTTCGCAAGTGGGAATCGTACCGGACGATGCCGCTGGTCGGCGGGTTTTCTCGGGAATCTCCCGTTTTCCCTGCCCTTTCATTCCGGTGCCGCTCGACACTCGCCTCTGTTCTCCCTCATCGGCTCACAAGACCTCGATTTTAAGAGCTGTCCAAATCTCTCAACTGAACAATTAAGTATCAGGAATACTTAACAATGGGTACTCGGGTACTGGCATCTTGAATCTTTTTTCAAATGGGTATTGAAGTTTTTGTTAACACATTCTTATTAGTCGAAGAGAAACTAATAAACATTAATATTATTTTTTCTATGACGAACAAAAATATGTTGGGATAAACATCAATACCTATTAAAATATATATTCAGGATGCCAGGACCCGAGCACCGATTGTTAAATATCCTCGATACTTAATCAATATGCTGTGTGTGTGATAAAGATCACATGACATGTGAATTAGTTGGCAAAGTTGATTACGGACATAGAAACTTGGGATTCTATTATCTGAAATTTTCGTGTTTTCGGTGCTGTATTTTGAAAACTATAATAATTTGGCTACAAACATTTACATTTATGTAGTGAATATATAAATCTCTTTCAGGTAATGAAATAGAAAACAACATGAAATATGGCCTTAAAAAAATGCATTACGGTACTTTTATCTCTAAATACTATAAAACAAAGTCGCTTATCCGCGTCTGTCTGTGTATTCGCTTAGTACTTCTAAACTACTTGATGAATTTTCATGCGGTTTTCAACATAATTTGGATAATTTTTTGAGGAAGGTTTAAGTGTATAACACATTTATATTTAGTTTAAGGATAGTAGAGAAATGTTGACGTTTGTCGTAAAAAAACAGCTTTTCGGGCGGTTACATGGTTTGCGCTGACTAAACTATAAGAGATATATCAAATTACTGTACTACAGAATTCTAGCTCTCAAAAAGGTCTACAGAAAAGTCTGCGATGGCATAAGTTTATCTTTTAAGGATGACCTAGAGTAACCATTTTTGTCTTCCAAAGTTTGATAAAAAGTCATGGTTCACTTTCGAAGCCGTTTTGACCGACATAGTATTAATCCTTATTCAATAAAATATGTAAGTTACCTTAAGCATTTAGTTAAGATCAAATTTGTCCTGTATACCATTTCACTTAAATGAATTTCTTAGAAGATATCTCAGGTTTTCCTGGTATACCCAGGAAAAGCCGGGCAGTTCTGCTAGTTTTGAAATAAAATAGTGTTGAGAGGAAGAAAGCAGTTAGTGAAGGCGAGAGGCGGTGTCGCGGGCTAGGGTCACGCAATGCCCGCGGCAAGGTCGACTTTCCCCGGCCGTCTGCACAACAAGCCCGACCTAGCGAACACCGCGCCGCGCTATGCGGTGCGGTTAGTCGTGCGTGGTCATGACCGCACCAGACTCGCAAGGACTGCGCCGCCGTGCTGCGGGTATGCTCGCTAACCACTTCCTCTCTGCTCGTGCGCGTCGCGGCTGGACCACCGGCACGTCTATTTACTTCACCCACGTGACCTTGAGAACCGCTTCAAGCTTAAGGCTCCCGCCCACCTGGAGCTATTTTCCCGCGCAGCGCGGGAGCGATAAGGGCAACACTGCTACGCGCGTCAAGAGCCCTGTCGCCCATTAAGCGCAAGCCTCTCAACTGGCGTGCAGTTTTCTCGTCGCGTTGCGTGTACCTATGGGACTTTCAGCGGTGACCCTATTATTTTATTGATGGAAAGTCTGTAGGAAGATTCAATGCAGGCCCTTCGAGTTATTTTGTGTGTGTCTGATGCGTATGTTTTGAAATACAGTGCTTTGCAAAAGCCGTTTTCAGCCATGTTGGAGTACGACTTTGAAATGGTGTTTCTGATGCACGTGACGTCTTGAAAGCACAGCGGACGCACGTTTAATAGCTGCGTGTAATAACGTGAGTTTCAAACACACTGCAACGAAGGTCAAGCGCCAGGTTGGCGGGGGCCTTAATAATTGTGCAGTAGCCACGGTTCCCGCCAACAACACCGACTGCTATGTTCTGATTGGTCGTTACTTCGTAAGTTTTACTTAAGATATAAATAATAACTATTTCTTTAAACGCTTAAGGAAATCCCAATACCGCATACGACGTGCTAAGTTCCATTGGAAACCAATCTATAGAGTTAACACACTTTTAGTTCTTCTGCACACGTCATAATGCATAATTTAACGCTTAAATTCTCTATTGTAAACCCAGCTTAAAGGCTGTTCACGGTAAAGTGAGCACTTTTGAAATCAACTTTTGATAAATGTCACTGCATCAACGTGCTTGTATTGTAACGCAGGCATACTGAATGGCAAGCGCCCAGTAAGGTTGGTAACATCGGAGGTAAAGTAAATTACATGTCTTAAAGTTGAAAAAAAAAGTGTTCGGTAAACATTTGTCAATACTACAGTGATTTTCTTTTCTGTTTTATTATTTTCAATTAGCAAAATTATGAAGTATCTCTTTTTCTAAAAAATGTTATAGTTTATATTGACAGACGCATGAATAAAGTAATCAGGCCCTCCCATGGCGATGTTGATTTAACATATGCGGAAGTATACACAATGTGATAATAAGTAAATATTAAGCAGGACTTACAAAATTGTTCAGTTCACTGTGAACAACCTATATCGCTCTGACTACAGCTTCTTATGAGCTATTCACGGTAAAGTGAGCCGTATTTAAGGGCCTTAATTGCAAGCATAACAACCAAAATCTAAATTACTTTATTGTGGGATCGGGAGTCAACTTTTGGGAGATTTAAAATGCATACACCACGTTTGTTACTCCCATGGCGACTTTTATATTGACAATTGGCAAAATACTAGAAATGAGCTGAAAGTAAATTACAAAGTGCTGACTTTACCGTGAACAGTCTATGCTAGGATTTATCCAAGTAGTTAAACCGAGCGAGGTGTCTCGGTGGTGACGCACTTGACTAGCATCCGGCTCCATCGTGACTTCCGTTTCCCATGGTTCACCGAGATCACTCCAGACGAACGCTGGGATGGTTCATCGCTATTGGCTACTCTGCGCGACTTGCTTCGCCTCTACTCGCCTTGCCGTCGACGAGACGTTATCTTATCCTCTCATAGGGAGAGCAATTACGTTAGAATCGCAAGATAGACGTAGTGGAGTTGACGATGTTCTGATAAGCAGGTCACAACCACACGTGGTGCCATGCTTATCGTTACCGCGCCGTATGTCCTGTCCCGGCAGGATGGAAAATGAATGGGGATTGCACACCTTCAACTATTACCCTGACGATAATTTATTCGTGAGATATTTCGAAAGTGCTGACTAAATATTTATGAGGACTGTGTCCCTTGCCAAAAATATGCCTAAGAAGAAAAACGAAATTCCCCAGAAAATGTATAATAAGCAGGACGACATATCTAGGGACTGAAGAAGAACCTAGGAATAAATAAAAAACAAGAAATATCCAGCGAACAGTAGTAAAAAAAACAATGAAGCATTATATACATACACCGAACACAGTCAACATAAATCCGACACTCTCTTTCCATTTCTACTACGAGCACAAATCTTCCAAGTTCAATGACAATGGTATCGTGTTACTCCATACCTATTGTCCCGCAACGATATGTTCTATTATCAATGCCTTGACCTTGAAAATACGTATTTGATACCATTCGTAGAAGGGTCAGCGATTGCAAACATTCCACAAATTACAGGCGTTCAATTGCTGTAAAATCACTAAGTAATGCTGTTTTCATTTACCCAAAAAATTGCTGATATTAATTTTTTGTGCAAATACTTGTTAATTTCAGTGTAATAATAAAATAATAACATGGTATTTTTTAAAAAGGACATAAAATATATTCATTTTCCACAGTTACATTCCAGCCTGTATTTGTCCTAACTATCGTCTGACACACATTCTAAAAACACTTCCTACATATATAAGTGGTACCAACTTACTAAATTTACTTATCTATATTATGTACAGAAATTTACCTTTCATTACACCATTCCCCTTCCATTTTGCTTAAACTGAATTTTTTACTGTTGAACTCAATATTATACTGTCGTGCTCTTTGTAACATCTTGTTAAAGGTTTTATTATGTTCTTGTTCGTCCTGCCCGAACAGATAACGTCATCAAAATATACTTAAACTCCTGAAATATCTCCAAAAACCTTCCAATCTCTTTTTCTGAAAAACTCCTGGGGCTTATTTAATACCATGGGTAGCGTTTTCCACTTAAAACAACCAAAATGCGTACCAAATATCCACAAATCAGAACTAGCCGGGTCTATCGGAATGTTCCAAACCCCCTTTTTGATATATAATACAGTGAAAACAGATTTACTACTCATTCGAGCAGTTATGTCATCTACTGTTGAAATAGGGTGATGTTCCCGTTTAATCACCTGATTTAAATGTTGAGGATCCAAACATAACCTCAAATCCCCATTACGTTTATCTACTTTCAGTACGTTTATCTACCTTAGCAATAATCTCATCAACTTCGAATTTCTTCAAAGTTGTTCTTAATTTTCCCAACAAGCAAAGAGCAATTCTACGTGTGGGTACGATAAATAGGCTAGCCCCTTCCCTTACTTCAATGTGATGACTTCTTGGATATTTCCCTACTCCTGTAAAAATATATTTATGCTTACTAACCACGTCAACCTTATCAAACAATGATGTAACACTGTCAACTCTTATCTCCAAGTTCAAGTTCATACACTGAAGAGCAAAAAAAAAAACTGGTATAGGCGTGCGTATGCAAATAAATGAGGTATGGAACCAATCAGAGTAACACGTTGCTGTCGGCAGCTAGATCGGTTACTGCTACTACAATGGCAGGTTATCAAGATTTAAGTGAGTTTTAACGTGATGTTATAGTCGGTGCACGAGAGATGGAAGATAGCATCTCCCAGGTAGCGATAACATTTGGATGTTCGCTTACGACCATTTCACGAGTGTACAATGAATATCAGGAATCCGGTAAAACATCACATCTTCGACATCGCTGCGGCTGGAAAAAGATCTTGAAAGAACGGGAAAAACGACGACTGGCGAGAATTATTAAACGTGACAAACGTGCAACCCTTTCTCAAATTGGAGCAGATTGGATTTGTGGACTGCCCTGCAGGATTCATGGTGTGAATTGCCTCCTGCATACCTTCAGACATTAGTC
>NQII01002151.1:191076-206014 GCA_002778355.1 Clitarchus hookeri
ATATATATATATATATATATATATATATATATATATATATATATATATATATCGAAGGCGAGACTCCCACCTCTCATTCCTCATTCCACTACTCAGTGGGCCTGAGCACATGTCCGTGGAAATCAAAGACAATTTGGCCAGCTGTTCGGTGCGGCAGATACGCACCGCGGGAAGAACTGCACGCACCAGACGGCAAGCTCGCGGACACGAGTATTGCGACCACTCCTATGGAGGTCGCTCCAGCATCCCTGCGGCATTCACCTGTCTGTTACTTCAGATTGCTTATTAAGTTCACCGCCCGCCTGCAGTTATTTTGCGCGTCCGTCGCCTCGAAACGGGTCGACTGTAAGGCCGACTCTTGCACGTTCACCACTTGCCTCATCGCCACCACGCGCGTTCTATGCGTCCGCCACTCGCCTCAAAGATATCCTGTATTTTGAAGGCACGTTGACAAAGATAAAAGTATGACTGGTGTCTTAAAGACAAGCCTGAGTTACGGGTATTGAAAATTCGCCAGCTAAAACTGATTCCGAAAACATCAATTCTGACAATTTTCACGCCCAAAACGAATAAAAATCATTCTCGGAGTTGAAATGAGACCTTGAGGCTTGTCTTTGGGTACGACCGGATTCTTCAACGCTTTTCGTTTTTACACGCCACTACAACAAACAAACTGTTTTTTTAATCACGTGTTTTCTCTCAAACCTCTGCACACTTCATACGTCAGACGGACGGGGCCCTTAAGGGGAATCCATAGTAAACAATTTAAGCCACAGCATTGTTATAGGCTTTTCGCGGTAAAATTATCCCTGCTTCTACCCGCATATGTTTTTACGGGCACACTGAATGGCAAGCGCCCGGTAAAGTTGGTAAAAACGGAGGGAAATTAGTTCCATGTCTTCACGTTGAATTTCTACGGATTCTTAACATGTTGTGTGTGGAATTAAATAATACATTTTGCTCTCTGTGTTTTTAATATGTATACTGTAAGTGTAGGATATTTCCTTTTCTAATAATTTTACAGTTTCAGTTGACAGACGCAATGATAAAGTGGTTAGGCCAAGGACAATGTAAATTTTTCATATGGCGTAAGAATGCACAACGTGCATGCAAGTAGGTACTCAGCGGGGCTTTCATAAGTGCTCAGTTTACCGTGAACAGCCTATGCTTATGGCCCTAATGAAGCATTTCGACTGGCCCTCGCAAGGCTGTGCTATGAATATCCGGCTAGCTGAATTTCTCACAAATTAGATATGTTACAATAGGATGTTATTATAGGTGATTAAAACCAATTGATTTAACTTAAGATGTCACTTCAACTATTTTACTTTCCCGTAATATAGCTGCACAAAAAAGACCTACAAAAAACATTTTTAAAATTTTAATTTTTTTTTCTTACTTTAAATATTTGATAGGATAAAAGGAAAAACAGACTAATATATAATTGTTTTTGCGTTTCCTGGTAAAAGTCTTATTCCCAGAGCATTGATTCACTGAGATATACATACACGCTCAAACGCTGGTTTTAGAAACACTATTTTACAACTGCCAGTAACTTTATGATAACGGAAGCTAGAATGAGAGTAACTAGACATTGGCTTTACGTGATATTCCTAAAGGCATCTCTCTACGGCTGTATTTGCGATGTCGCATATGTTTGGCAACGCGGAGAATCTATACCAAAATCAATAATATGCTTGCTGAATTGTATTTTTTGAATGAGTAAGTATTGTTTACATACTCCATTGGTACACTACGTCGTCACAGTAAACCACGTCTGAGACACGAAACAAACACGAAAAACGAGCAAAGAGTGGCTCTAGTCAAAACATATAAATAAAACGTATAATAAATCCCACGAGTGATTTTGTCAGATGAATAACAAAATATCAAACCAAAAAATAAACTAACAGAAAGAATTATCAAACAAAAAAAAAACACACCAATGACAACACAATGATGACGGCACAGATGTACAGTTGGTTTCAATCAAACTGAAAAAAGTGAAAAACCAAGGACAACACAACTACGCCAGCACAGCACTGAGACAAAGACAAAATGTCGCAGAAGACTCGAAGAGACAACGATGACGACACAGAAGAACACATTAGGTTTTCTTAGACGAGCTTGTCGCTATTTTTTTATTTATCTGATAACATTCCTTGTGAAATTTTTTATACGTTTTATTTATATGTGTTGACTTCAGCCACTCTTGGCTCGTTTTTCATGTTCGTTTTATGTCTCAGACATGGTTTTCTGTGACGACATAGCGTAGGAATGGAGTATGTAAAAAATATTTCACTTAATAATTCACTCAATTGCAAGAATATTTCAAGCAACTGTAATTTTGTTATATTGTTACAGTATGGCACGCATTATTTTATGTTGAAAATTTTAAATTATAAAAGTAATATATATTTATTGCAAATTTCTGAAACACATTAAAATAAATTACTTTTCTCTACGATACACATTTCTTCATGGTCCTAGTTCTTTTGCGCATCACAAAGTAGCAGCACTTTAAAATCCGTGGCCTGGTCCGCCCCGCCATCTATATCGTGGTTACGGTAGAGTCAAGCGGTAATAATAACAACAAATAAAATATATTTTTTGAACAACACCGCACATTTGCGCCTTAATGCAGAATGCTTCAGGAAAAGCGTGTAGAAGTATAACTGGGAATAGAGGCCGCACTACGGAATGTGCTGAGGTCGGGAATGTGTCCTCGATACCTGACCGTGAACATGTGAACGATCCATGATATGTGTGTGTGTGTGTGTGTGGTTCACCTATCGACCACGCAAGGTAGCTCTGCTGTCCGTTCATGACCACTGTGCGCGCGTGTATCAACGACAGAAGCCACACGCACGCGATATTCGAACAGGTGGAGCAGGATCTCGTTCGCCGTAGTCAACGTTTCTCGTTGAGGTTGGTGTCCGTCGCTTTGAGCAACTCCCGTGGGCCACAAAACTGATAACGTTAACGCCGGGTCCGTCAGTATAGTGATCTTGTGCAGTAACTGTGTAGACGCGCAATGTCAATAATCCACGTGATGTTTGCGCCCATATCTCCTTTCCCTGGATTCGCGGACCACGCACTGCCAACCTTTAAACGTTCCGTGGTGAGGCTCCTGTCCTCAGTTCCATTTTCGCACACTTTTACTGAAACAGCCTGTATAAGAGAACCTGGTGTTTCTTACCCTTTCCCTTTTGAGACGTTTCTATTCGTGTATTTTCTCTCTTAAGTGCGTTTGCTTATATTATCCTCAATATTTCTGCCATTTTGTTTCCACCGTCGATGATAACGACACATTTTGTTTTGCCGATCTTAATGTGAAGATGGTTACGAGGCATTCTAAAGACCGCCATGGAGAAATTTTATATTACAGGATGGCATTTCGCTTCGTGAAGAAAGTTACGGGTTAAATGTCTTTTAGACAGTTTCAGTTCAGTTGTGAATATGAATTCAGATAATTTATGAAGTTGCAAATATGCGTAAAAATGAAGAAAACTGAGATAATGATACAAACAGGAAGGCAGTGTATATGTAAAACTATTCCACATCGAAGATTGAAAGAGAAGAGTGGCCACTATATAAGTTTTAAAGTTTATTCAACTTTATGAGTATGAACCCATTGTCTGGGGCTCGGTTCATCATTCGAACGTTGATAGGAACGTAACCCATGGAGCCTGGCGTAGAAGGTATAGTCCCATGCATGTTAATTTTTATACATATATTTTATTACTTTCTTGCATTGCAAAATATAGCTTCATTATATATTTAGTATTCCAAGACATAACGTGTATGGGCAATAATTGATCGTTTTATTATTGATCATTGCTATTTCGAATTATTAGCCCCAATTTTACATCCCCAATATAGAATGTATAACCGGCAATATTTAAATACAAAACCCACATATTTAATTGATATATATGACTTCATCGAAATGCAACTACATTATAATGTAATTCCGATGGCAATACAAAAAACTACGATAAAGCCCTTCTCTTATAAAGTTACTCGAAGCTGTTTCTGCTAATCGTTATTAATTTTCACTCTGTCAATAGCCAATGAAATGTGATTCGGTTGTTGGCAAAAAAAAAAAAGCGTTAAACTGCCTTTAGATAGTCTATCAAGAACATAATTTGGTGACTTAGTGCAAGTTCAGATTAACTCAGAATTAAACATTAAAAATAATTTTTTTCGTGACGTTTGTAAGTTGATAATTGAGATCGTGTCTTCAGAAGACTGCAACTATTAGATTTCATAATTTCATGTTGTCCACGACCAAATACTTTATTATAGTAAATGCGAAAACTGTCTAAAATGTTGTATGATAAATTTCACAAATTACTATGCAAGCAAAGTATAATTATAATCTCTGTTACATGTGTTAAATTGCTATAGTATATATATATATATAAGTTTATTCACAGTATGTGGATATTATTAGTTTCCAGGGTGTTCACGGGAATATGGCATGACAAACTGACAACTTAATAGGGAACTATACGAACTTGTACTACTGATAAATAAAGCAGACTGAATTTTACAACTTCTTTTCCTTAGCATCCTGTTTTGCAGTTATAAAGCCTTGTAGGCTGCGGCGATACAGGAAGCTAGGGTGTTTATCGCGATTTATGACGCCGAGTAGAAAAGCAAAACAGTCTGCTATATCCGCGAGGCACGTACTGTAGAAATGTCACGTGCGTGTGTCTGGATCACGCGTGTTTTCTCGGCCAGGTTATCTGTGTTTCGACGCGACGCGACAAAGGTCGAAGTGTGAAAACACGAGCCTCGTTTCGGACGACGCACGTGCTAGTGTCGCCTTGTCTGATTGAATACGCAGCAGTGGAAGGAAACTTAACGGAACGTTACCAATATAACAAATCAGATAACTTTCCTTCTCATTGATACGTAAGTTTGATTAATCATAGGCCCTACTCTAACACTTAGGTAGAAGGAACATGCTTGTAAAACTGAAACATTTATATTTATATCATTCTGGAAGCAAGTGTCTCGCCCAATTTAAAACACATCAATTCCATGGCGTACCATACTATATCTTGCTTACACGATTAGGTAGGAATCGGTGTATTGTTTCCAGAGATATAACACAAATATTATTTTTTTCATGTGACACTAGGTTTAATACTGGTGGACAAAGGAGGCTATGCAGTAACATATTTTATGCTCGTAGTTGACAATTTCAACACTTGAAGATTGATTGAAATTCGTCAAAGGTATGATATTATTTTTAATTTAATTAAAACATTACTATGCACGCCATATTATTCATTACATTATCCACTTAAACCGTATCTAGTAATACGGTTTAAGTATTACTAGATTAATTACTAGATTAATTAAATTACTTGTAATACGGTTTACCATAGTATTACTTACCTGCTAATTTTGGTGGAAATTTGTTGATACGTATAAGGGATATAATGCAGAAGCTTTGTTTTTATCATGTAGTGCTATATTAAAAAATGACGAAGCAATCACTCAAAACAGAATACTTAAATGATGGGCTATCGAAATATAGAATTTGGTTAAATTTGGTAAAATGGTTCCCGAAATATGAAATCAAACACAAAATACATGTGGCCGTCATTTTTAAAATAAACATGGTTGCAAAATTATACAATTTTGATATCCTTACTAAGTCTTATATGCGTACTGAGTAGGGTGAAACTGGGTTGACGGGTTCGAAAGTTATACACACACCAACGTAAGTACACACACAGACACAAGACAGGACAATGGTCTTATAAACCTATTTTACTGTTAAAAAAGGATAGATAAAGTATACGAGTGTTGCGAANTTATATGCGTACTGAGTAGGGTGAAACTGGGTTGACGGGTTCGAAAGTTATACACACACCAACGTAAGTACACACACAACACAAGACAGGACAATGGTCTTATAAACCTATTTTACTGTTAAAAAAGGATAGATAAAGTATACGAGTGTTGCGAAACATAACAAAATGTTGTCCTTGCATTCAACAGACAACCACGCAATTCATTTCAGCATTCAAAGCAGCATCGTTTCCAAGGGCATTTTTTAAGATTCCAAAGAAACGCCAAGGTAAATTAATTCATGAGCATTTGAGGAGAGTGGTTGAAATTTGACCATAATTTCCAGGGTCTGAGTAAATTCTACTATGTAAACCCATTTTCTGTTAAATCAAGCCAAAGCGCTTATTATTTAAGTTTGGGAATAAAATCACGTGACTTTTCACACTGACGGTATCAAATTACATTTACTTGGGTACAGTCTGTTCACATCACCAAATAGTTGGGAGCAATTTCCATCGGAAAGCTCAGGTAAATGTGCCATTGAACTTCTCTCACTTTCCTGTAGTTCATATGTATGCTGTGTTTTGAGATATGAGATGAAGCGGTGAAAGTGCAGCGTGCCAATGATCTCGCGCCTCGGCAATGTAAGATGACATCACGACCGTCAAAAGTTCTTGTTTTACCTTTAAATAACTTCATAAATTAAAGACCATTTATTATTTTATTAATTTATTTACATATATATGTGTGTTGTTGCGGCAAAGAAAAATCTTTAATAAAACCGTTAATCAAAATAAACAAGTATTTTATTTCGTTGTACAGTACGTCGTCAATAATCGCCCATGCATAATATATAAATTTGAAACTACATGGTTGTGATTGGTAAAATTTGAGCTGCACCATGAATCTAACTGTTAATTATTTATTACTATACGTAATGAGTAAAACAGGTGCACGCACATATATTTTGCTTTCATTAGTGAACCCTAGTCAGCACAGGAATATGGATCCCAGCTTTATGTGCCATCCTCGTGTTACAACGATAGTACCTATGGGCGCTCAAGACTGCGACACGAAGCTGCTACAAAATAACAAATCATACCAACTCGACAAATCACACAAACCGATTGGTTTTACAATCTGACCGCACCAGTCAACCATACCAAAAGACCATACGAGCCGATCAGGCAAACCGACTGATCAGACCAACAGACTTACCATACCAGCTCACTACACTAAGCTACCATAACAGCCAGCCATACTAAACGACTCTTGCACACGGCCAGGCCAATCAACCAATTAGACGGTCCAGCCATACCAACCGATCATGGAGACTCATCATACCAGTGGACTGTACCAAATGACCATCGAAGTTAGCCATACCAAACGACCATTCCAACTGGACATATTAAGCAACCAAGTCGCTCGAACCACCTGGCCAGATCAACCGAGCGACAAGGTTGACTGACTTTATCGATCGATAAGACTTACCAACAACCTAGTAAATTGGATAAGACCAACCGTCGATAAGACTTACCAACAACCTAGAAAGTTGGATAAGACCAACCGATAAGACCAAACTAAAAGGCCATACCAGCCGATCAGGCCATCCTACCAGATTAAAAAGCAGGACCAGTTGTCCGTACCAAAAAATCCATACTAATAATATTGGCTGAACATATCCGTAGACGATGTCGACCAGTCTCGAAACACCTCGCATAGCAAGAAATTCATTGCGAATCTCTTCAGGAAAATCGTCGCAAAACATATTTCGCGTCACAAGTCAAGTCGCGCAGCATGCCTCATACTGCCTCCCTCATCACGATCGTTCAGAGAATCTATTCGTTATTATCGGAATATCGCGCGAAGTACATAGCGAGCCAAACCACGAAGCAAGGCTCAAAAACTAACTCAAAAGCATGTCGCAAGTCATGTCGCGAATCAAGAATCAAGCTGTGGAAAATGCCTCAATGCATGTCGGAACTCAGTTTACACCATCATGCTGGTTGTAGCCCGCCGAGCAAAGACGAATATAGTTGTGGTATAGTGAGTCAGTCTGGCTAACCGAGAAATCGAAGGCACCATTATGTATATAGCAATTCCCGGTGATAAAGTATTGGATCGAGTCTTTCACCGAAATAAAAAAAAATTAGATATAAAATTTTAAAAAGGACATATAATAATAATTACATAGCATTTCATTAATAGTAAGCACGTCGGACTCAAGACGCAAAACACATCGCAAGTCTCGTAAAGTGTCGCAAAGTACATGTCAAGCCACATTACAAGTCCCTGTCACGAGTCACCCATTTGAAGCTATGCTTCTGTAATATGTGACGTGGCCGATGCTGTTTGACAAGGCATTACCAAACGAAATCTCGAACCAGGTGAACGGAAGCTGGAGAGCACGCCATCGGCACAGCACGGACGAGAGCATTCCCACGGCCAATGACGTAACTCCATTTAATCACTCTATAACTGACGGCACACTCACCGACGTGTTCGATGCCCAACCACGTGGTTCCTCTTTATCAAACACCTTGCAAAATTTGTCGCTAACTATTCATCTATACAGGGAACTCGTTTTCTCGATTCGTTTCACGAAACACTTTGCGAACCATACGTCTAGTTTGCGAAACATTCCTGCCACTGCTCTAACAAGAAGCCGAGCTTATATTCACACTACCATACAATTTCAGTGCAAAAGTATGAGAACTTTAAGAAAATCCACGCACACTGCGCGCGTGAGTAGGGCCAAAGATGATTGAAAGAAAAAATATTGATATGTTCGTGTGCGTGGGATGTTATCTTTTCAGCTAATTTTGTTGGTATATTTGTTTGTAATAACTTTCTACGAACCGCAACACGTGTATTTTGATTGCGACGGAATTGGTTTTCGGTCGGCACAATCCCGTTTTCACTATTCATCCGAGAATTTTCCGCGATTCCTGCTGACAGTTACTCAATGGCAGTTTAGCACTTTGATCCCTTGGCCTGAATTCCGATGGAGGTTGTACACGATGTGTCTTGGCAGGTGAAGGACTTCCAGCCTTACACGCCTTTACGTGGAAAGTTATCGTTTCATGAAGAGTGTTCACCACATCTCCCGCACGTACATGACATGCAATCTGTATTCTTCACACATGCATTGCTTCTTTTTGTCTTCGTGGTAATTGGTTGAACGCAAAAGACGCGACGCGATGCAGTTAAAATTATAAATAACATTTATATGTATGCACTCATTTGAAAAAAAAAATTATCAAAAGCGAAGGGGCCATCGAAGGGGCACACACGTGAGTGTAGGCACAGGACGTGGTAGAATGTATAAAGAAAACATCACATTATGTTCTCACCCCAAGCATGTATTGCAGGAGGGACTAACACTTGCTTGATGCACTTAGTATGGTGTTGGACTACCTGCAGCATGGAGACAGGCGGCAATACTGTCGGGCATGGAGGCATACAGACGTCGGATGTTCTCCCGAGGATGATCCTGCCACAGCTGGCACAACTGACAGTCCAAACCCTCCGTAGCAAGCGCTGGCTGAAGTCGCCACCCAGTCTCGTCCCAAACGTTCTCAATGGTGAAGAAGTCTGGGGATGTTGCTAGCCAAGAAAGATGTTGACATCGCGAAGGCAGGCCAGAAATACCCGTGCTGTGTGAGACCAGGCGTTATCCTGCTGCTAGAAAATGGGATTGTCAAGCTGCACCAGGAAGGGTAGCGCATATGGTCACAGAAGTTCCTGCATGTATCTTAGAACTGTAACTCGTGTATCTCGATTAACTGTTACACTCTGTATATAAGAATTTTTACTCTTGTTACTTTCGACTCGCCATCTTTCCGTTGAAATAACTTTGGTCTTGGGCTACGGGTCACCAGAGAAGAGAGTGAAACAAAGTGGAATATGTGCGGGTTTTCAAATGAGACATTTTAAATTAAAACATGTGTTGCAATATTCGAACTCACAAACGGAACGGTACTTCTGTACACACAATTTTAAAATCGGATTTTTTTTTTAATTTCAGATAATAAAACATTTGCCTTCTTTTAATGTTTGTAGTAACGTGATAATAAACGTAACTTATCATCGCTTAAACCAACCATATTTTCTTCAAGTCGTTATTTAATATTGATAAAATTTGGCAGATGCTCTTATTGTTTTGAAACAAATCCACAATGATAGTAATAAACACGCTCGCTCCTCTACTTTACTAAACAAAAAATTCTTAGTTGTTTTAATATTAAAAAGATATTATTGCTAAAAACATTTACTGTCATGCTCCAATAAAATATATTTCCCAAAATTTTACTATATATATATATGTATATATATAATAATATTTTCACAGAAGGCTATTGGTCCACTGTGAAATGATTGAAGCTGTAAATTATTTTATATGCAAATTACATGAGCATTAAAATGTTCAAATGCCACAAGGCAATAAGAAGGGAAGTCAAAATCTCAGTTTAGGGTGCAATCATAACACAAACGTGGAGATCTGAGCAGTTCACACTCTGCCGTAACGTTTATTACAGAAAATTTTGTTTTATATAACAAATAAACAAGTATAAACCCAATAAAATTAATAGCAACGCTAAATAGATTTATTTGTTCGTAGGAAGGTGTTTATCAGCAAGTAAAACCACAATCCAAAAATAAGCAAATTTTATAAAAACAGAATTGTATAAAATTTGTTTTTTTAATTAATCAAATTAAAATTATATTTTATAAAGTTCAAGTCATTTAAATCGCCAAACACTTATCGTGCACAAACAAAATTTTGTTCCTGGATTTTGAAATGTAAAGGATATTCTCTACAAAATAGTTTTAAAAACGAAATTAAAAATGTATGAAATACAACCCCATACAACTTGAAAGTGTAGAATGTAATGTGCAGTGTTTCATTAATTTTAAACACAAAAATATGGCGGCCATGGAAGGCCTTGATTCTTGAGGAAAGTCGTAAGCAAGCAAGTATGTTTAGTTGCGAAATAATTTATAAAACACAGCAGTTTAATTTTTTTTTTAAAGTGAGCTATTAACATTTAAGTTGCGAAACCCACTTGCCACTTTAAGTGCCAATGCGTTCCTTTTACCTCGTCCTCTCAATCGAATGCACTTGTAACCAGATGAAAGCAGGTTCTTCGGAGACTCGAGCGGAACATGCACCCAGCCGGCGAGCAAACCCGGTTGGTCTTGAACGGGATTGAGGTCGCTTGGGACGAAAGTGACTTAATTCCTAGATGGGCTGTCGTCTTGGTCGTGCGACCGCCACAAACTCTGCACTCTTCAACCACGTGTGAAATCAACATTACCGTCAGACTCATCACCTCATCCATGCGTGCTTTATGGGAAAATGTAATAAATATTAGAAAAGTGAATATTTTAAAAATTTTCTAATTGTTACACTTATAAAATTATAAAAAACAGGAATTAAAAGAAATAATTTCAGTATTCACGCATACCTTTCTGAAACCCTGCTTATGTTTAACTTTCGTGCTATTGCTCCATCTCACGCCAACAAAGTTTATCTAGTCTAGAAAATTGCACCAAAGGAACAACGCACCGCATTCGTGCGCACTCAGTTTAATAATATTTTGCACGTGAATTATTTCTTACTAGGAATTACCAACATACCTATTTTCTCTCTGTTGTTATTCATGTTAACGAGAAATAAAATAATATAATTTATAAATAAAATATAAGGGAATGGTAAATTTAACCGAAAATAACGTACTTTCATATTAAAACATGTATAAAACGCTTGTATTATATGGAATATCTAGGAAACAATCAAACGCTAAATACGTGGGATGATTTTTCAAAAGTTTGATTTAAAAAGTGAGAGGAATCCGCAAACAGGCTGTACCTAACTTTTTAGTTCAACGTTAAGTCATGGAATTTCGTTTTATCTTTCATTACCAACTTAACTGGGCACATTCCACTCAGCGTACCGGATAAAACATACGCAGGTAGGAGCAGTGACATTTGCCAAAGGTTGATTACAAACGTAAAGTGAATAGCATGTACGTGCGTTTTGCGGGGAGTATAATGACACGCGCGGCCCGCGGCAGAAAGTGGCTTTTAATTATGATGGGTCTGAACCACCTTGTACCACATTTGCACTGATGTCGTGCATTTTGCTGCAGTAGTGTTCCTTGAAACAACTCCTAGACACCGGGTGTGGTGCAATAAATATCTGTGTTAATTGCGGTGCTTTTTTTTTATGCCCCTTGTTAGTTTAGTTCCAGTTGTTTATTTTCTACACTTGCATGCGATTTTTTTTCTACTCTTTCCTTTCGAAATGAGTCACCTTCCCGTCTGTGTTCGTAATCCTGTGCTACTCTTTTCAGTTAGATTTTCTTTTCGCATAAACAAGTTAATTGAAACTCCGTACCTAATGTTTTACGGAACGTTATAAAAACATATAATTTCGGCAAATTTTCGGGTAAATACCAGCACTTAATTTAGAACCCAATGAACGACGATTGCTTTGAAAAATGTATTAGTTAAAAAAGTACAACGAAAACCATCAAGTTTTTCACGTAATACAAGGTTTACTTTGTAAACATTATTAATGGCTAGAATTTACGATCGTTTTTAATTAGAAATGCATTTCTACGCTTATTAAAAAATATTACATGTTTGTTGCAAAAAACGATTAGAGTTTTCAAATAAAAAACAGGATTTTCTTTCTATTATATTAGCGATTTAAACAAATAATAAGAGCTCAACTCTTATTATATATATATAAATATATATTTGTTATTTGGTAGGTACCATATTCGGTTCATTAATAAAACCGGTTTGCCAAGGATATTAAGGGTCACAGAACAGTCAGCAGCTTCTAAGCAAAAGTGCCTTATAATAAAAGTGATTTGTATAATTTTTAGTCCACCGCCGCAGTGTATTTTCTCGAATATCTGCAACATCGGTTTAAAATGTATTTTATTATTAATATCATAATTAACTATTACATTGCAAAGTAACCTGGAGCCGCAGTGTGCAGCGACAACAGTGCTCGCCCTCGACTCAGGTGAGCCGGGATTGATTACAGGCGGGGCGGGGCGACCCCCGGAGATCCACACGTGGGAATCGTGTTGGACGATGCCACTCGTCGGCGGTTTTTCTCGTGGATTTCTCATTGTCCCGCCCTTGCATTCCGGTGCTGCTCCGTATTCACCTCTCTTTACCCTCGTCGGCTCAAAAGACCTCTGCTGTTAAGAGTCGCCCAAATCTCTCCACTCATAACTACACTCGAAGTAATACCCTTACTTTTGATCAATTTTTGTGAAATGATGTATTCGCATGTGATACGACATTTATAAACAAATATTAACTCGGCTAAATGGACTAAAAAAAATCCAATACTTGATTTATATCAAGAATTGTATTATTTGCAATAACTCGGAAAAACTGTTAACATGTTGAAGCAAAAATCAAATTCTTCTTTCTTTATCATAAATTTTAATTTTGTAAATTTTTTTTTTTTCAGTTCTGCAACTATTGGACAGATATTCACGAACATTCATAGTAGTATATATGTATATATGGTGAGTCGGGCACGTGCGTCATGCATCGGATCTCGGAGCCGTCCGCCATCTTGGTAGGCGCGGCCGACAGCCATGTTGGTCGGTGCCGTCCACCATATTAGTAGGCATCACAGCCAGGTCACGATGCCATGTTGGATATTCATTCCCCGTCACCATTATAAATTAATTAAATAAAAAATTATTTCAATAAAAATTATAAAAAATTAAAAAGTATTGGCTAAACACCTTAGATTTGCAATAATTATATAGGTTTGGAGTTCCGTTGCACATCATAATTCCATTAAATAAAAACATTATTTATAAGAATTTTTCGTATTTTTTTTTTTGGCCCGGCCCTTTGGCACCCAATAGGACATATTAACTCCACCTCTAACCTCATAAAAAACCATAAACAAAATAAATTGTTAAATCCAGAACACACCACTATTCATCCCCTCACAACACACCAACACCCCATACCTTCCATCGCTCTCCCCACCCTACTCACCTCCCTCACCATCCACTTTATCCCCCTCCACAACTCATCAATTAATGAACCACACCACCCTCGCCCCCCTCATTTCCTCACGGCAACCTTTAACCACTTTCACCATCCTTGCCATCAAAATTATAACAATCGACGATCATGTAATGTCATAACCCCACTCACCCTGCCACATAGTCATAAAAATCGATCATAATACATTTCCTCATACCAATATTTCATTTTGTTTGTGCGAATAATGTATAATCGTCACATTATCTGTTTAGCGCATACCCTCAAACACGATAACTGCAAGAATTATTCCGAATAGAATATTTTGTTTATAAAAATTCATAGTAAAAGTATGATTGTTTGCATGTTAAGTACATTCAGGGGTAGGTGATGTATTATATAGCTCGTAATTTTATTTTTTTAGCTGGATCTGCATCTTACATCATAGATTGCTCATATTCTCGCAGTTCAGGTTATAGTTGAAAATATTTACAACCATATACAATTATAATTTGCGATTTCTTTGGGCCAGGCCCATAAAATTCAGTTTGAATGCGTCATTTATAGCACCAGGTAGGCATGTATAAGCCCTACGACTATTTATAGACATAGTGATTAGCTAAGTTAAAAATAATATTTGCATCACAATGCTTATTTTTTAATCAAAATCAGTTTAAAAAAGGGGAAACATTATTTAGGGTTAAAATAATAAATTAGGTTATTGAGTTTTCAAATTTATTAAAATTTTTCTAATGGTACTGAACTGCAAATTTTATTTTCATTAGTGATTCCGAATGCTTCACATTTTTTTTTTTGGCATAAAGCATTTCACATTTCGGTGGGATGGAGCAGCGCGCACCTCACTATGTGTTTCGCAGCCTCTTTCACTTATTACTGTCTCTTGCGTATATACCAGGCACTGGCGGTTCGCGTTTTTATGTGTGTACATGTACCAGTGTCGTCACCATGACGATTTTTATTTGAAGGTGGGAAACAGAACACAATTGGTTATTATACACAGTTTTTATTTTTTCGCTCACGCATATAATATCGTGGACTTAATAGCGAGCTCAGTTTGGATACCTGCGTCGAAGATTTC
>NQII01002151.1:206109-266966 GCA_002778355.1 Clitarchus hookeri
TAAAATTGCATCAATGTAGCTTTATTCTCTTGGAAATAACACCAACGATCGGTCACGTAGACTCAAGAATATGCATTCGATATTAAATCGGAGGGGATTTGTATTCTCTTCCACGGTGCTGCCTTAACCGATTTTAATGGCGGGATATTATTTTAAGTCATGTGCGATATTTTTCCGAAGGAAAATGCACACCTGCTTTACAGAAATTACCGGTTCCTTTCTTCCAGCAATTTGTCTTTTTCTATAAACATAAATAGTTCTTCGTATTATATCAAGATACTGCGTAAATTGCAGGTCCAAACGATATAAAAATCATTGCGTATGCAAAGGCTTGAATTTGTGCTGTAGCTATTCGATAAGCCTATTACTCACTGATAACATGCTGGTCTGTATATGAAAGGAATGTTAAAGCAATGCTCGTGCTGCTTGCAACAATTCGGGGAACTCGTGATGTGAGTTGCGATAGGTACGACGATTTATCTCTGTATTTAGCAGTGCAGTAATTTTTAAATATAAATATATAGTATGATTTTAATTTTAGATGCCGGGATTTTCTTCCCAAATATGGTAAGAATCGTGATTAGCATGGGTTGATGTTACGATCTTTGCTTCGTATATTTATGAAATATTTTCGGTNTCCCTCCCGTTAATTTCCTAATACTTTTTTGACTCGCTTAGGGTGCTAATATTTAATATGTATAAATTACACAATTTTTTCTAATGCTGAACTTCCAATGGATGGAATATTTGGAGGGTTTCGTCACATTTCATGTCGAGGGTTCACTAGGTCGTCTTTCCCCAAAACAATTTCTTTGTTTAAATGTGTGACTTTTATATCAGTATTTTCAATGTTGATTCTTAAGGTCGATGTTTATTTATTGTTCACATTCTTATAGAAATCTTTTCTGCTATGGTGTTTTAAGTCTTTCACTATATATCACATTGTGTGCTATTTTTTTATGATAACATTTTGGATTATCTACTAGAATGAAGACCATTTTTTTGACGGCTGGTATGTAGAGCTACTTCGGGGATGGATGGATGATTCAATGCAGTGCGTTGTTACTTTGAGAAGAAACTATCTGAAATCTTCCCACTTTCAGCGGCGACCCTATTATTTTATAAATGCAGCAATGCTCGGCGACATGCGGTTAACTGTATTCGGAATGTGGAGCTCGTTACTTTTGCATGCAAAATACAATTCGCTGTTTGATCGACGAAGTGGCAACCTGAAAAGTTATCTCCGATCCTGTACTGGTCTACCTTCACTGCCTGCTAAGCGTTATATGATGGCATTGCGTAGGCGATGTACTAGGATGGCAATTGGAGCTGCAAACACTGAAGGCAGAAATATTAATCTATGAATGTCGTGGTCAGATCGTTAATTGCTTACATGCTGTTACTTCAACAGGACTTTCGCAAATGCTAATGAATACGAAGAAATGAAAATAACGCATGTGTAAGGGGTCCCATACTCACGCCATATCGATTTGAGAAGTGCTCAAAACAGTTTACTCGCACCGACCGTTTAAAATAAGTTATCTGAAACTGTGTGAACGGGCTGTACCATCGTATAATGCAGGCCTAACTGTTCATCTTTCCTGTTTGAAGTTCACAGCAACAGCTGATACTAATGCAAATTCGACCCGCGTATCAGAAGCTACAATTAGCAATTCAGCTGACAATTCATCGCAACCTAAAAAATTAATGTTTGTGTAAATTAACATTATCCTGCATGAGTCAGCATTCAGGGGTCTTTTGAAAAAGTATGTTGCTCCAAATCCGATAACTTCGACGGAAGGTGTTTGTTCATTTCTGACCTGTGTGAAGCAAAATGTAATAAACCAACTTACATAGGAGTTGGGGAAATACTGAGCTGCGAAATGCAATAATATGGTTGGAATGTAAGTATAGTAAACCATATGTATACATAAAAAAAGTAATCAAGACCTCAAACTTGCCTGAGTGTAATGTGGATGACATCGAAGCCTGTGTTGAAAAGAGAAGAAAGTAAGAATGTACCGAAGAGAAAGGATGGTATTTAAGGGTTCTGGCTGGACACTCTTTTTATTGAATCATCTGCGGCTGAGAACAAATGGGATCGGTCCACCCATTGATAATGACGATAGCATAGATTAAAAATTATCCACAATTCCCGGTATCACAATTTGCATTAGGTTTTAACAATTTGTATACACGCAAAGCACCCTAGGCATGTGAGAAGCCTATGGATCGTGATAGCTATGCCTTCAAGGCGCCCACAGTGATGGGAAGAAGTTGATATCTGGGTTTTGCTGCAACTTCCGTCGTTGGTGCGGGTGACAGCGGTTACTTCAAAACAAGAGAGCCCTTCCATTATCTCACCAGTAGCTGACATAAGGAAGAAATTCAGATCTAATCAGGGCGCAAGGCTGCAGGATCCTGTAGGATTACTGCAACTCCATACAAAACCTGCACTGATTGAGTCAGTGCAAAGATTCAAGGCTTCAAGAGAGATGAGCAAGAAGATTTTAGACGTCAAATAAAAATTAAAAATACAACAAAAGCGACGAGAAACATTTCCATTGAAACAAAAGAAGCAAGAAAAAATAAATCCCAAAGTGAAGTCCCTCGTCTGGACGATAGTGACTGTGACTTGGATCTTGGATCTACATCTTGAGAAGAAAACGCCTAATGATGAGGATGCTACCTGCATGTTTTTCGAGGATAGATTCTGTGACGATAAGGGGGTGAGGTATGGGTTATGTGTTTTATGCGCTCCATGTGGGCACACGACGATTGCGCAGGAGAAAATAATGATGAATAAAGATGTGGCATTTGCAAATAGACTAGTGGAACCTTTAATGATTTAGACTGTTGTATGCTAGTTGCTTTTTTTCTATTTTTCATTATTGGAAGTTTGGAAGGATACAAAATTTTTTATCTTTGTATTCTGTTGTTTTCATTAGCTAGTTACGGCAAATTCATTGATGTATTACGCTATCTTTCAAGATGATAATTTAATTTTGTGTGGAGAATATTTTACTATTGATCTATGGGGTAGGTTTCTGTGGTTTTTTCATTATTTCATTGCATCGCCTCATTAACTATGTTTTATTAATGGTTCATGTGATATTTAGACTTTATTATCTTTACATTGGACTTGTTTCCTTATTTTATTAAAAGCCTTTTATCTGTAGCCAATAGTTGGAGCCGTGTTTCAAAACAGACGATTTTGTATATTTTTATAAAATGTTATGTTGATGAACTATGGTTACTTTAAAATATATATTTTTAATGCATATCTTGAAATAAACACGCTGCAACCCATTTGCAATAAAAAGCGTCAGCAAAGTGGTGAATCTTATTTGGGTCTTCTCCGCTACTGTGGTGAGCCATGTAGATATCTTGCGCTGTTTAGCATAGTGGATAGCACAGCTGCCTTCGAACTACAACACAAATATGTTCCTGAGTTCTAATTCTGCAGCATGTTATTTTATTGAATTTTTTTTGGGAGAAGTTAATTATTCCGTATATTAACTAGTTGGTTTAATGTTTTTTTTTACACCGCACACATAAATGATGAATATTATTTAATATCTTAAATTATATTTACATAAATAATTTTTTATTATTTATTAAGTGTTAACAATAACAATAAAAGAAATAAGTACTGTTCGTGGTAAGGATGATTTAATAAATAAATGTTACTTCAAGAGAGAAAATTGTTTTCATTAAACTTCGTTGTTTGAGGAGAATTCGCGTTTCCTAACGTTGCACCACATCTACTCAATTAACTCCCGACTTTTACCTACAGTTTTATGAATTAAACTCGGAATGTTACTATATACACTGAAAAGCCAAAAAATCTGGTATAGGCGTTCGTATGCAAATAACCGAGTTATGGAACCAATCAGAGTAACGCGATGCGGTCGGCAGCTATATCGGTTACTGCTGCTACAATGGCAGGTTGTCAAGATTTAAGTGAGTTTGAACGTGGTGTTATAGTCGGCACACGAGAGATGGGACATAGCATTTCCGAGGTAGCGATAACATTTAGATGTTCGCGTACTACCATTTCACGAGTGTACCATGAATATCGGGAATCCGGTGAAACATCACATCTTCGACATCGCTGCGGCAGGAAAAATATCGCGAAAAAACGGGACAAACGACGACTGGTGAGAATCGTTAAACGTGACAGGCGTGCAACCGTTTCTCAAATTGGAGCAGATTGGATTTGTGGACTGCCCTGCAGGATTCATGGTGTGAATTGCCTCCTGCATACCTTCAGACATTAGTCGAGTCCATGCCACGTCGTCTTGCAGCACCTCTGTGTTCTCGGGGGACCCTACACGATATTAGGCAGGTGTACCAGTTTTTTTGGCTCTTCAGTGTATAAGCTGTGCATAGCGGAACACAAGAACAATACGGGTAAGAGTATTAGGAAATATGAAATATCACATTTCTTCAGTTTTCACTAGACAAATTTCACAACTTCGTTCTATATGAACACATATTTAAATTACTAGATGTTTGTAGTACATTTATTTGTACGTATATTATGTTTCGTATCATTGTTCTGTTTAATTTCAGTGACGTCACAAATGGATTTTAGAAACGTTTTGTTACGAACTCGCTTTTCTGCCAATTCGTACATGAAAGATTATGAGAGAATGCTGGGGGCGTAACTCAAATAATGACTCGTTAATTCGGTAGTGCAAAACAGTATCTGATGAATTTATTACAATTTACGGTTATACAATTATTATTTATATTAGCATTGGCCGGGGGAGCTTTACATTGAATTTAATATNTAGGCAACACCAAATAACTCGCCTAAATAAGGGCCCGGTGCCCAAAGCCCCACAGTACACTGCCCCTGCCACCGAACCAATGATTTAAGAAAGTGTCAGGGTGCTTTTGCTTCACAAACACCTAGTTAGTTATGGGAGTTTCGGCTTCCGGTCTTACAACACGAAATGCAATCCGGTGTCATATGAGGGTTCGGCAGTGCCTAGAGTGATTTCGGGAAAGCCTGGTAAACCGAAATCACCTTGTATTAACCTCATTTGCTTTATTAACAGTTTAGCAAAGGAAAAATTTTCACTACTAGGTAAGCGCGTGTATCGGCAAGGTACCCGATTTTCTTAATTTTGTACGTAAAAAAAAAGGATGTTTGCAATAATCGTAAATAAAATATAAAATAAATGTGTAACTTCATAAAATCTTCCTCTTTTAATATTCTCGTAACTCAAAATTTTAATTACAAATTACTTTTTGGAACACCGCGCACCTAGCGGCGGAAATTTCCCCTACGCCAAACTTCCCATGGTAAATCACGTTTTGTTACGGAACCTGTGTTAGAAGCAACCTTCGCTCGAGGTAACTGAGAGTGGAAACGCGCGCGTGCGCTAACGATGGCGGCCCTCACTGACGCATGCGCAGTAGCCGCGCGGTGGGACGGCCCACAGACCCTCGTCAAGTACGGAACACTGTGGCCTTGTGTGGGCCAGAGTGCGATGTTCCCTGGCCGCGGGGCGTGACGTCATTCCAGAGCGACCTCCGCAGCCATGACGTGACCTGTGACCCCAGGGAACACGATGCCGGAGAGAAGGCGTGGGAAGTTGTTCCCTTATCAGACGTGTCTCTCTTGACGTGTGCCCGAGTGGCGGCCGAATTTCAAGGTTTGGAAAACCACCGCCCGACGTCAAGGAGGCCGCGCACGATGGCCCAGCTCCTTAGAATACTTCATGCAAGACGTAAAAAAAGAAAAACCAGGGATTGTGACATAAGGAAGTGAACGCTTTGAATAACATATAAGGGGCTATTTTATTATGGACAACTGTGTATCAAGTGACAGCTAAAAAACGTGCATTAAATTAAATAACAACACACAAACTAATAAAACCAATTTTAAAAAAAATATTCCTTTTAAATGTGAGTTACATGTTTTATGATGCAATTTCAGCAGGCAACATTAACATTCCTTTTTTCATTCCGTTTTTACGACGTTAATTTCGTTTTCACGTAACCATCATGGCGCTCGGTTTGATGGTTTAAACTGCGTTAGATGCGGTGAAGTGAGTATAGTGGATACATGCGTACTATTGGTTTTAACGATCCCAATCTTACCAATTGAACTAAAAACAAAAGATAGGGCATACAATATAAAGCTATATATTTTCGATTAAGAAATAAATTTCATTTATTTTGTTCGTTATAGTCTACGCTGGCGTGGTAGCTCGACTGGTGTGATAACGGCCTAGAAGAAGGACGATATGGGTTCGGATCCTGGTTACCCCGACTATTACCGAATATCGCGACGCACTTTACGTTTATAATAAGATCATCTCGTACGGTATTGTCTTCTTAGCATATTGGACGTTGTCCCTTAGGAAGCTCTCTCAAGTTCGTTTGACCGAAATCGGTTCAGTGGTTCTCATTTTCCTGTAACATAACCTCGACACCAGCGGCATGTGTAAAACACTAGTTCTGCTGTGCGGTGCTCCATTTAAAAGATTCAGCCTTGGGAGATAACAGTCGTGAACGAAATTTTTCTAAGTTCATGACCTTGAGAAAACGCTTATCATACCTCTTGTTTACTTTCCGCTACGATTTCTACACCAAACTTTTCTACATTTTTTTTTAATTTGCAGAATGTGGACAATTATTATCGGAAGTATGTTCATTTATAGTGATGATTTGGCTAAATTCAATAAAAACCATATATAATTCGCCGCACGAAGTTGGCTGTCAGTTATTCAATGAGTTGAAATTGTTTCACTAGAACAACCACTGCCTTTACAGCGATTCTAAGCATAGTCATTTCCACTGATTCGAGTTGTTGAATTTCACTGCGAATTATGTTTTTTTCCAAATGATTCAAATTTATTGTGTAATAAGGTACTATCCCCATAAAGCTATATAAACAACCATAGAAACGAGGCCGTAAAACAGAGTGCAACATTTCCTAAGAAAACATTTCATTCACAAATGCTTGACATTTTTCTATAAGTGTTCTTTATGAATGCTATCTTAAAAATATGCATTGTTCGGTAGCCAGTTTAAATACTCCATTCAACAATTAAGAGCACAAAAGACATCAAGAGTTGCTGAGATGCGAGTTGTAGAGATAAATATTGAGGTTTATAATTTCTAACGCAGTTACGAGCACGAGGCTTTTATATATGTTTATTATTTTTGAGCATAATTTGTCACTTTAAACGGTGTCTTGGTTTCACACGGTACGGCTGCGTATCGCCTTGTGCCCTTGTTCATACGGTGATAATAAGAGCCTATTTATTAAATTGGATGCATTATGGGTAAATCATAAAATATTAATATAATGTGCGAGGACTAGGAAAATTCTTTTAAGGATACTTAATCGAGAGCGTGTGGTGGGGACAGAAAACCAGAAGTCTTTTATATGATATTCACGGTAAGCCAAACACCTTTGGATGCCATCTCGTTTGGAATAACAGTCAGTAAATATATTTTGTTTTAGCCTTAGATGTCAACTTCCTGGTGCGGTGGAATGTACACATTGAGTTTATTACTAACATGACAATATTTTATTAACAAGTTTGTTAAAGGAAAAAATGGCTGAAAGGAAAAAAAAACTAGCGTCTGTAGAAGATCGCTGTACCTTGAACAGCCTACAGCCGAAATTAGCCCTAGTCAACGAGAAGTGATCAAATCCACGATCTCCGGAATGTTATGTGTCAATGGTAGTATCACCCGATCTAAGTTAAAAACAAGTAATGACAAGTTGTATTTCAAACCGCTTTGTGATTCATTTCATTGTTCAGAGTCTAACGAGTCTGCCTGCAAACTACAGATGCTCAATATCGGCGTAACCTACCGGTAATTCTGACTGGCCCAGGCATTGTAAGAAACTGCATTACCACAGAGGCTCGCGACCAATGACAAACACAATCTACTGCATGGTGAGCACGCAGGATATTTAAAGTTTAGCCTGTACATACATCTTTTCGCGTTAAACAAGCATCCCTAGACTAGACCTCATACCGTTGGGCTAAGAGACGATAAATATTTTGGTGCAAGCATCAGTTTTCACCCTTACTAATAGGCATTCTTTAGTCAGTGGCAAAAAAAATTTGCTTGGTTAATGCTTTCCAAGCCAAAATTTTGTTTTTGGTAAAAAACAGATTCTGGTGCCCAAAAATACGTAAGCTGACTAGTACTAGAGCTATTTTAGTTCTCACGACCATATTTGTTTATTGAAAAACGTTTATTGGCTACCACGAAATATCTAGTTGGTAGCAACAGCATTCATGTTATCCACAGTAAAATATTTTGCTGCGACTGCAAAACTGCATCCGTTATATTCTGCGCATGCGCTCTGGCATACTCGAAGTGGCCAACTTCTGTCTGGCCACGACGCCATATTTGTCTCTGTTCGGTTCTTCGCATCAGGTTACGAACTAGTTCATGAGGGATATTCTTAATTTCTTATGAACGGATTATATCATTCCTTTATTCCTAACTAGCTGTGTCCGCATCTCCGCTCGCGTGGACTACACAATTATTGTTTAGTTTTTTTTTTAATAAAGTGGAATTTTACTTAGTGTTAATCTTCTATACTCTATACATATTATAAAACTCAATGTCTCGGTGAATTACATGGTAAAAACACTTATTAGTATTTCTCTGTAATATTGATATATATGACACCGCGGAGTTTTTTAGGTAATTTTATTCTACACAATTCTTTACTACATGATATTCTTCCATCTTTAACGGTTTAGACAGCGTATTGAAAGAGAGCGCGCTGGCGGCAAACTTTTTTCCGACTTAATTCACTATTATCGTTTGTAAATTTTTGAGATATTTTCTCGCGATAAAAAGTAGACAATATCACCTTTCAGCCCTCCAACTATTTATGTGCAAGAAATTACGTCGGTCTGTTGCTCGGTTGCGATGCTGCATTGTTATTCCGTCTGTGTACTTTTTAATTTCGCAATAAATATTTCCCCGAGGGTATGAGATATTTGGTCGGGATAAAAAGTATCCTATGTCACTTCCCGGCCCACCAACTATCTCTGTGCAAAAAATCACGTGGATCCGTAGCTCCGTTGAAACGTGAAAGAAGGACAAACAAACAAACACACTTTCACTTTTATAATATTAATATTAGTTAGGATAAGTAAAGTTTGCATGTAAATGATTGCAGATAGTTAACTTCCCATGAGGTTGTGCAAGCCTTGTCGTGTGTGCCACTTATTATATTTATGGTATATACTTACTGAAGACAACACTTTAACGTCGATCAAGGTAGCATTATGATAACACGCTGAGCTCGCTGATGAGACGTCCATAGTTAGATTTCAATTCATGACGACTATGAGTTTAGTGTTTAATTTTTATTAGATCTCCCCTACCCACGAAAGCCCAAAACCTACATAACACCTCTGTGAACCTTACCAACCAGTATTAATGCTATCTTCGTAACATTTTCGCCACGGCTAACGAACACATTATAGTGTACAAACACACCGATTATATTGGTGACCACAAACGTAATTTTGAAGTTTCCACTAAATACCGAGATGAGAAATATATCAAAATCATATGTCACGTCTATATTGACAAAATAATTTTGTGGCAGCCAACGAAACTAATTAAGTCACCACAAAACTGTTTTATCGGTGAATTTATTTCATTCACTTCACTGAGCTCTGAAGAGAAATAATGGCTATGGACGGGAAAATGTTGCGAGTTCACTGACCTGAACTCCACTGGCCTGTTTACACTGGAGACTCAGGTGCTTGTTCGTTGGCTGCTGTCTAGACAGTGGGCAGTGTTCCCCCGCACCTGGCAGTGACTGTTTCGCTACTTGTTGTCTTGCAAGTCTGCTATTGGCTGAGAGTCGTTCTAATAAATTGTGACCCAGTTGAATAGGCGACTTCAATAAATACGAGTACGACGACCAACTCGTCCTGTAATAAATTCGTGAAATCTTCCTGTCGCTACGAATGGCTTATTTCAGAATGCGAGTTTGCGTGTCGTTCTTGTCGTTTAGTAAAGCGAATGGATATTATTATAATTTTTTTATTTTTTCTCAAATTGCTGAGTTAAACTTACTCGTAGATTCATGTAAGTACAAAAGTTTCAATTTTCCGCCGTGCACGAACTTCTTTAGTTACCAATCATGTGTGGTCAATTGGTTTTTGTTGTTTTAAAAAAGTTTGCACACATTATTAGAAAATGATCGTAAAGTGGAAAATTATATATTAGACATCCCTTCAGGATGTTGTCTAACGATAAAGCATCATTCAGAAGCTGACATCACGAAATGGCGTATACAGGCGTTGTTAATTATCTTTGCTGCAGTTAGGCGGTAAATCCAATGTAATTTGAAATTACTCACAGAATTATTCCTGGTACGCGATATTTTCCGTCTATAAAGCACTAGAGTTTTAATGATGTGAAAGTTGACCGTGACTATATTAACTTCTTTCAAAGACTTCACTCACGTAAACAAGATGATAACGCAAGGCTGTGTTTAACATTTTTTTTCTCATGAATAATAATTTCCCTAGGTTCTCATAAATTTTTTATATAATTTATGATTGCATGGATTGACGTCCGTGGTATTTTTCTGGTGTGGGGAATGAGAAAAGTAAATAATGTTGAGGACATTAAAAAAATCGCGTTTTTTTGTTGTTCTTACACGCAAAAAAGCACTTGATTTGCTTAAATACATAATTTGTTGACACAAATAATAATTTGATTAAATATGAACCACTGCAACGTAGATTTGCCTCAAATATAATTTACTTTGCTATGTATGCGATAGTAAACATGTATTTTAATTATAATAGATCAACGTTGTTCTTTGTGAAAACGTCGATTACTGTATTTAGAGGGTAAACCATTTTGTCGATATACTTAAGGAATTTGTTATTTGGTGTATTATAATTTTGAAAGTTTCATTGCATATGCCTTCTAAAAACTAAAATGAAAGAAACATTTTAATATCACTTAAAATTCTCCTCTTTTATAAACAATATGTAATGACTGTCAACAATCTCAAATAACAGATCTTTCTCTGCCATGAAAAGGTAATATGGCGATACAAAAATGTTCTAACAGACAACTTAAGTTTATTTTTAACCTTTTCTGACTAAAGTAACATTTTGTTACGGTAAACAAAGCAGTTTCAAATAAAATGTTTACTTAACTCAAAAAAAAAGTATTTTTACAGTGTACTCTGTTATTTTATGAGCATATAAGCCTAGAGAATATTTGACTGTTGCCTTTAAAACCGAAATGTTCGTCATCGAATGTGTGGCGTTTTGCCCCATCATGCACTCATTCGTTCCAGAGACAAGTGATGTTTCATTTACATACATTTTTACAAGTGACTTACTTATAACTTGTTTTGGGTATAGTTTATAAATAATAATTTCCTTATTTCATGCAGAATATACACAGTCGAGTCACATTATTATGACCACCTGCNGTATAGTTTATAAATAATAATTTCCTTATTTCATGCAGAATATACACAGTCGAGTCACATTATTATGACCACCTGCTAGAAGTGCCATCTGCAGCACGTAGCCCATGACGTATGACCTGTGACGTGGGCTGGTGAAGCCGGTATGTAATGCGACCGACAGGCTGACAGTAGGGCACAGTGCGCTTTCTGCTGTCACGGGTAAGGGAAGCGATTTAACCTAGTTGCAATAAGGGATGATCGTCGGCTTTCCGGTCAAGGTGGGGGGGGGCAGCATTTCGGAAACAGTGACGTTACGTTTGTTTACTGTTTATGTGCCTCTGTGGTAAAGGTGTATCGTGAATGGACGAATGGCGCCACTGGGAATAATCGTTGTGGAAACAGCTGATCTCCGCGCGCCATTCATGTCCGAGGTGAACGTCGACTACGACGGTGCGTGAAGGCCAACCAACAGGCTACAGTGGAACAGCTCACCTTCCAAATGAACCAGGGGGCATCCAGACACGTGTATAACGCAATAGTTCAGCGAACCCTTCTGCGAATGGGGCTCCGGAGTAGACAGAGGGTGACTGCAACAATGCTAACACAGGTGAATCGACGAAAGCGACTGGAATTTGCTCGACAGTATGGCGACTGGACCGCTGCTGATTGGTGACGGGTAGCCTTCTCTGACGAGTCACGGTTTCAGCTGCATAGAACGGATAGACGTCAGCGTGTCCGGCTAGAAACGCTGGAGAACCGACACCCTGCATCCATTGCTGGAACACAAGGCGGTGGGGGCAGTGTTATGGTCTGGGGAATGTTCTCGTGGTATTCTCTAGGTCCCACCATCCATGTGGAAGGCACGCTTGATCGATTTGGTCATGAATCCATCCTCGACGATCACGTCCACCCGTACATGACGATTGTCTTTCCTCGGGAGGATNAATTTGCTCGACAGTATGGCGACTGGACCGCTGCTGATTGGTGACGGGTAGCCTTCTCTGACGAGTCACGGTTTCGGCTGCATAGAACGGATAGACGTCAGCGTGTCCGGCGAGAAACGTCGGAGAACCGACACCCTGCATCCATTGCTGGAACACAAGGCGGTGGGGGCAGTGCTATGGTCTGGGGAATGTTCTCGTGGTATTCTCTAGGTCCCACCATCCATGTGGAAGGCACGCCTGATCGATTTGGTCATGAATCCATCCTCGACGATCACGTCCACCCGTACATGACGATTGTCTTTCCTCGGGAGGATGGGATCTTTCTGCGTGATAATGCGCCTTGTCACAAGACTATAAGTGTCCGCACGTGGCTGGAAGAGCACGATAAAAACTTCATAGTCCTTCCCTGGCTCCCAAACAGCCCCGATCTTAATCCAATTGAACATCTGTGGGACCACCTCGATCGACGTGTTCACCTTCTGTCTCCTCCGCCACTCCTCCTTCAACAGTTGTGGGACGCACTACAGACAGCATGGCTCCAGATACCCTTGGAGACCTATCAGCACCTGACTGAGTCACTGCCAGANTGTGGGACGCACTACAGACAGCATGGCTCCAGATACCCTTGGAGACCTATCAGCACCTGACTGAGTCACTGCCAGATCGTCTAGCTGCTGTCTGTGCTGCGAAGGGCGGTTACTCTGGATACTAGCAGGTGGTCATAATAATGTGATTCGACNGCTGCTGTCTGTGCTGCGAAGGGCGGTTACTCTGGATACTAGCAGGTGGTCATAATAATGTGATTCGACTGTGTAAAGACAATGTTTCTCAAGGGTTCTACACCTGTGCTGCGATATTTGGTTCTGCAGTCTTCATTTTGTAATGGCCTTCTAGCACTTACTTTGTTCGACCATATATGCGTGTTTCACTGTGAATGATGTACCAGTTATCATTCGTAATACACTTTTAGGCCTATATCACTTCCGCTGTACAACAAATTTAATAAACTTTCTTCACTTTATTGAAAAGTTTTAGTTTATACTTAGTATGGAAAAGTTACCATATATTAAGATGAAAATATAAAAAATGTCGAGCGTTAGATACGTTTGAATATACTTGCCATTCATATGTTCTCAGTAATTGTATTATGTGAACTGATAAATTTCTGAACAATTATTTATAGTCTGGATATGGGTGGTAGCCACCATGCAATTGTTTTCCTTTGTTCTTGCTCTGTTATTGAACTAAACTTAGACTGCCGCGGTATTGTAGTCCAATGCCAATGATTGAAAATGAATAAAATATTATATAAACCATTAATTCTCCCTCCTACCTGGATCTTTTTACCGCGTTTGAGGCCGAGAAGCGCGGGAGCAATAAGGACGACACTGCCACTCAAATCAAGTGTGCCATCGCCCCTAAGCACATGGCTCTGAACTGGCTTGCATGTTCTAGATTCACTGGTGTACACATGACACTTATAGCGATGTCCTTACTATTTCATGGGTGGAAAGTATGGACGAATGTTCAATGCAGAGCCAGTGAATAGTTTTGTGTGTATCTGACGTGTACATTTTGAGATACGGCATTTTAAAAAACAGTTTGTAGCCTTTTCAGAGTGCCGTGAAATTGTGTTTATTAAGTGCGTGGCGTCTTAGAAGCACTCAACAGCTCTCGTATGAAGCGTGTGTTACTTTCGTACATCAGGACTTTGGACGCAAGTTTAATAGTTTCTTTGAAAAACGAGTATTTACAGTTTAAGGGCCATGTATACAAGAGCTTTCAAAATATTTTATATCAAAACCAAAATATAAAAAAATAATTTCAAAAATAAATTTTTAGTATAAATTTACCTTACCTGCTCGATCCGTGGCGAAAGTTGGAAGTAAAATTGTACCTGAAACCATGCAAAACTTTTCACAGCAAGTGGTGCCACCCTTTCTTTACCAGATCACCTATTAGTTAAAATTGCTGCAATTTTATTTCTTGTTGCTATTTCATTCCTTTTTCTCCCTTACGTTCTTACCTGAACTTCCTATAACGGTTTGCACCTATATGCATGATTGTATACACAACTCATTGGCTCTACTCTCTTGAAGAGAAAAATTACGTATTCATGTTTTTGTTTACCGAACCACATACCAAAGTACTATCTCGTTTAAGTTAAAAGAAATTAAACTCGCGGTTTTTTTTAACAAAGTATATTTATGTATTTTTTAATGTAATAGCACACATTACAAGCATTCATTCTCCATTTTCTGTTGCACTGTCATTATTTCTTCTATAGTCCAAAATTAAATAAATTCCCAATTCTACGTCTATAGTCCTCTCTGCCCTTGAATCAATATTAAACAAAGGTTTTTATCTCACATATAATAAATGTTTTTCCTCGCTGCAGGAACACTAGCCGCATATATAAAGTATTATCGATAATATAAAAAGATAAAAAAAGTCAAGCACAAGGATTTAAATTAAAAAGTATGTATATATAAAGTTTTCATATACATTCGTGTAAGCATAAATATATTTAGTCTTAGAAACCATAACTAATAAAAATATTAATAATTTATTAAATCTACTAAGTATTTATAAAAAAACGTAATTTCACTCTTAAAACAGCAAAAATAATAATAACAATTAAGACGATTTATACACTAAAAATTACTAAAACCATAATAAAAAATTATGCTTATGCTACAATATGAAAAAATTGGCCTCTAAATTATCCCATATTACCATATTGTAGGGTACGGACTATCTTCGCATATAACAAAACGAACGTCTTCCTATATAACAGCCAATTAACTGTCTTTATTTGCACAATTTTATGTAAAAAAAAATGTTATCAATATTGTATATTTGATATAGTGCACCAATAGATTGGTTAAAATCAATGCAGTTTAGCGCCACACACCCGTAGACAGGTTAAAAGCATCCCTTGTAACACTGCACTGCACTTATAGATTTGCATATCCGAAGTCGCACGAACCCCGATTGTACGCAGACATCGATTCGTCAATATACGAAATAGAAACTTAAGATTATTATGGTGACCTGACCGTAGATCTCACACTCGTGGGGCCGCGGTGGCTGAGGGGTTAGGCTGCTCGCCTCCCGCTAAGGCGAACCGGGTTCCATCCCCGGCCGGGTCACTCCAGTAGTTTTGCATGTGGGAATCGTGCCGGACGATGCCGCTGGTCGGCGGGTTTTCTCGGGGATCCCCCGTTTCCCCCACCCTTTAATTACAGCGCTGCATATTATTCGCATAAATCACCCTCATCGGCTCTCAAGGCCTCGTTGTCAACAGCCACCCAAATCTCTTCACTCACTTTACTCACTCACAATCATGGCGGAGATGGACCACAGCGCCTGACCGCCTGCCCCAATACCCTTCATTACTGCTGCTGGCCCATCAACAGGAAAGTGGTGATCGTATTTAAGGTTCAGTTGGGCGGAAAGCAGACAACAGATTTCGTGAGTCTGCGTGCGAAAATTTTATGGTTGGTAGGATTCTAGGAAATGTTGATTCCGCTGGATAACACTACATTGATCACCATGTCAATGGTAACAATTTTAAGTGCAGATCACTTAAGAAAGATGTCCATGTCTTTACCTAAGTTCGATCATCACATTGCATTTTTACAACACTATCGAAATCTTAACATCAGAAACTTCAAAGAGTACAGGTACATAAAATCATAATATATATATACAGAATTTGTCAAACCAAATATTTTAGATTATGGTATCCATTCAGATACAGGATTTGTTGTGTAGATGCTACACTCTCACAAATGCAGGCCCAGCCATAAGTTGTTCATATCTTTAAGGCGCCTTCATACCGCGCGCATTTATCGTTTCGCAGCGGTATTTAAAATCCGGCGCACGTTTATTAACATTAAAAAAATGCACGTTTATTAACATTAAAAAAATGCTCAGTATTTTTAAGTAAAATAAAACAAGCATCGTACTCTAGGTTCCTAGAAAAAGAAACTTCCAAGACACTTTATAGTTTGTAAACATGGCGTTGAAGCACTTGAATGGGCATATAACAAAAAAAAAAAAAAAAAACATTAATTTCACACGGTTGAAAAACCCGTGTAAAAATTATACTACTTAAATTAAATGGAACCCGTATGCTTGACTAACTAGAGCTTTGCTTCAGCCTTCTCACCACCAAAACCATCATTTCAACACTTCGAATTCGAGAGTATCCGTGCAGATGTGCCACGTAAACGTTTAGCGTTCCTAGACAGGTGGTGTTCCAGAACATTTGGACGAGCGCCAAAAGGCTGCGCAACTCCGGCTCGTGACCTGCCCCCCCCCCCCCCNCGTGTTTTATTTCCTTTCTGGAGAAACTCCGCTGCCAAGCGTGTGCGCGCTCTCCACAGAGCTCTTGAGAGACATGTCCACCGTCAAGGTACTACCTCAGGATGTACGTCTACCTGTCGCCAGGAAATGTTTTCACGGGGGGGAAATACTTACTTCGCTGTTCGCAAAATTTTGCTGTAAATAAGTTTTTTTTTTTCTGTAAATATGTGCGCTGTATGTCATATTACCTAGTACATAAAGGCTGTGCAAGGTTAATAAAGCAATTTTGGAATCAAGAATCAACCTTTAATAAAAAAAAAGGTTACTGCTCTATCCACATACACTCTTACTAGCGTGCGCTCACACAGAAGAAAGTCAAATGTTGTGACAACAGTATCAATATTACTACAACGGTAATATCTTGTTATCTGTGTGCCTTCAGTAACTTATATTGCTGCTAATGTAATATACTGTTAAGCTATTAACGGTAATTTAACATTAAGTACTTTTGTAATAGCATCATCTCCTTGCTGTCCCGTCAACGTTAAGGTGGTGTTTATGTTGCAGCGAAATAAAGTTTGTGTTTAAATGTTGTTAACATTTGTATGTGTTACAATTTTTCTTGTACTTTATTTGATATAAGAAAACATTCCGATGGAAAATAAATTAAGAACAATTATTTTAGGGGCCACGGTGACTGGGCGGTCAGACTGATTGCCCTTCACCAAGGCGAACCGGGGTCAATCCCCGGCTGGGGCACTCCGGATTTTCGCAAGTGGGAATCGTGACGGACTATGCCGCCAGTCGGCGGGTTTTCTCGGGGATCTCCCCTTTCCTCCACCAGTTCATTCCGACGCTGCTCCACGCCCTCGCTTCACCCTCACCGGCTATCAAGATCTCGATGTTAAGAACTGCCCAAATATCTTCACTCCCTCGCAATTATTTTGCCACAAGAAGAAATATTACCAACGAGAGAGAAATGATGGCTGGGAGAAGACTCGAACCAGCGCCTTAAGTCCTTGACGTTCCTCACATTCCGGAATCTGTGACGCCCTACCAACCACTCTATCTTAACTTGCCTAACTAGGTTTCATATTGTGGTTATTCAGAACAACATAACTGCAAACTGCAGTTCTCTTTCGTTTCGTGGAAACACTTTATGCTATATGAATATACGCACAATTGGCACACGTAAACTGTTTTGCAAGGGCGTGAGAGATATNGTGGAAACACTTTATGCTATATGAATATACGCACAATTGGCACACGTAAACTGTTTTGCAAGGGCGTGAGAGATATTTTGAGCAAAATTGTATTCCAATATGATGCGTTAAATTTTAAATACATAGTTTCATTTTACGTGTCTTTTGATCTTCACTTTGATCAGCCATTTTACAGCGCCAAGGCAGTGTAAAAACGTGTTAGTTGGACACTTCTTTAATGTCGCAGTAAAACAAAATATTTCGTTCTTCCTGTTATTTTCNAGTGTAAAAACGTGTTAGTTGGACACTTCTTTAATGTCGCAGTAAAACAAAATATTTCGTTCTTCCTGTTATTTTCGGCATAATACAACTTTTGGTTGTGGCAACATTACTTGGAGGCTTTATTGGCATTATTAATTCAACAGCATATTTCNCGGCATAATACAACTTTTGGTTGTGGCAACATTACTTGGAGGCTTTATTGGCATTATTAATTCAACAGCATATTTCCATTAGAGTAATATAGGACTTTGTAAATGGATAAAATTACTAACATTGCAATGACATTATTATTTTTCTACAACATAAATGTTTAAAGAAATACCTCAATTGTAAATTATTGTTGTTGCAACAACATTATAAATTTTTTGTGCAGTTAAGTTGATGACGACGGAGAGGAAGTAGGCCTATTTTCATTTATTTACGTTTAATTAAAAGTGGTAGGTAATATTTGTAGCCATTTAAATAATTTATTTAGCTTTATATTTTTATAATTATAAAATGTAACAAATAGCAAATTTCTAAAATATTTCCTTTTCCAATAACTTCTCAGTTACAATTGACTGAGCATGAATGAAGTGATCAGGCCAATCACAATGTTAATTGTCCGTATGGCGGATGAATGCACAAGTATACAAGTAGATCTTAAGTACCACTATTAACAAATAGTGCCTTTAACACTTGTTGTACCCTCAGTTTTAAATTGACCTGCACATTAGTGAAAATCATGCGTGAGTTAAAATAACCTTAAAAGAATGCTATTTTTTTCCTAAGCACATCTTAAAAATACAATCGCAATTCTTTACAGACTATGCTAGGCGTGATAAGTGCACTGCGATACAAGATAGGTATTTTACATTTAATTTGTACTCTCCGCCTGTATTTCCCTCAAACACAGCGAGAATGCCTAACATAATGAATAAACAAATTAAACGTTTTAAATTATTACGTAAGAAAATAAAACAACTTATACTAAAATACCCCCAAAAATCTACAAACTTGAAAATAGAGAGCGATTAATGATAATGCACAATTATTCAAAATTTTCGATAGGGTACTTGGTTGAGTTGAGTTAAGTTGAGTTGGAATATTTGGGCCGCTCTTCACAACGAGGTCTTGAGAACCGATGAGGGTGAAATGAGGTGATAATGGAGCAGTGGGAATGCCAGGGCGGGAGAAACGGGAGTTCCCCGATAAAAACCTGCCGACTAGCGGCATCGTCCAGCGCGATTCCCACTTTCGAAAATCCGGGAGTGACCCGGCCGGAGATTGAACCCGGTTCGCCTTTGTGGGAAGGTACTTACTAACACGCCAGTTAAAACAGAGTCTAGGACGACGCTCATTTGTTCTATGATATACTAGAAAGGAGTGCTTAAATGTTATTGTTTAATCTACTGGAGAACAGAGGCTTTAAATAAAAGGATGCGTGTAAAACTGTGTTGGTGCACGGAAACTTGAAACCAAATTTATACGAAATAAATATCACTTTGCACACACGTCTCTGCAGAACGTACATCCAAAATAAAAGTTTATTTCAATAAATAACGTAACCTTAATTATCAAAAATAATTTGAAGAACCAATTTAGACAACCTAATTTGCTCCAGCATCCTTAAAAGCAAAATTTGAATTGAATAAGTGAAACCAATGTGTTTACCGAAGTATAGATTTAACAAATATAAATAGTGATTGTATATAAGAAAATATGTTACAGATGTTAATAATATTTATTGGTACGTTTTCTTAGAAGTATATGAATAAAGATTACGAATGGAATTGAATAAAAAAAAAATCTGCCGAGATACCTTGTATGGGCCGAAAGTGTTCAACGAACACATTATGAAATATATTATGAAATTGGAGTAAGTAATCAACAATCACTGACACGAAATACTAACAAATTCGGTTAACACAAATTACAGGCAAAGAAAAACAGTACCAAGGGCTGAAGGTCACAACACACAAATACTAAACGCCTTAGTATCACAAAAACACACCAATGGCAATAGAAAAGAGAATAAACATCAACTTCACTTTTATATACCAGGCATTCTTTTCAAAGGTTAATAAAAATATGAAGGATACGAAGTGGCAAGCACTTACAATTCCCCATGCGGAACGGACGTCAATCATACTCCCACAGTGAAAGCACAACAGAACCCTACCCGCAACAGTCGATATATCTGTCCTCATTGGATCCTTACTGAGTGTCAGTTTCAGAGTGTCAGTTTCAGAGTGTCAGTTTCAGAGTGTCAGTTTCCGAGTGTCAGTTTCCGAGTGTCAGGTTCAGAGTGTCAGTTTCAGAGTGTCAGTTTCCGAGTGTCAGTTTCAGAGTGTCAGTTTCAGAGTGTCAGTTTCAGAGTGTCAGTTTCCGAGTGTCAGTTTCCGAGTGTCAGGTTCAGAGTGTCAGTTTCAGAGTGTCAGTTTCCGAGTGTCAGTTTCAGAGTGTCAGTTTCAGAGTGTCAGTTTCAGAGTGTCAGTTTCCGAGTGTCAGTTTCAGAGTGTCAGTTTCAGAGTGTCAGTTTCAGAGTGTCAGTTTCCGAGTGTCAGTTTCAGAGTGTCAGTTTCAGAGTGTCAGTTTCAGAGTGTCAGTTTCCGAGTGTCAGTTTCAGAGTGTCAGTTTCAGAGTGTCAGTTTCAGAGTGTCAGTTTCCGAGTGTCAGTTTCAGAGTGTCAGTTTCAGAGTGTCAGTTTCAGAGTGTCAGTTTCCGAGTGTCAGTTTCAGAGTGTCAGTTTCAGAGTGTCAGTTTCAGAGTGTCAGCGTAAATGTGCGGAAGGAAATAGGAGTGGAGAAGAGAGATTTGGGTGGCTCTTAACATCGACGTCTTGAGAGCCGATGAGGCTGAGGTGAGGTGAGGTATGGAGCGGCGCTAGAATGCAAGGGCGGGGGATACAGGAGACCGCCGAGGTCGTCCGGCACGATTCACACATGCGAACATCGGGGACTGACCCCTCTGGGAATGGAACCCGGTTCACCTTGGTGGGGGGCAAGCAGTCCAAGGACTGTACAACTACGGCGCCGGAAGGATGTAAGGACGGAAGCAAACACGTAACACAGTAAGAAACATTTAGCGCCGCCGAATATGCAGGAGAGATGTACACACATTCCTTAAAACGACTAAGGCCAACGTTGAAGTTGCAATATTATTTTCATTCCTACGTTAGTACAATGTAAACATAAATCAATTAACTTCCTATATTTGAAAGCCTTTTGTGAACCTATACGGGATGTGGAAAAAAGTCCCGTATGTCAGCCTGAAGGTATAGAAATGGTAATAATATAGAAGTTTGGGCATCTTGCAAAACATTTCATGTTCCTCTTGAACAAATGCCAGAATTCTACTACCGATGTGTGAATAAAAACCAATTCCTTGCGATTTGTGCTTTTGAAACCCACGTGCACAGTGATGTGGTAAATTTGCGAAAATTGCCTTAGTATGTAACAACTACATCCCTGAGTTGACGCTAGCCAAGGAATAACCAAACTTAAGATGGTACAGGTGTTCTATTATTTGTTGCCTTGTGCTTGCATGATAATTTACACAGCCAATTCATTGTTCCAGAATTAGTTACAAGAATATTTTGAAAATATATATATTTGCACTTTAGCTTTATTTTTCGTCACTAAACCTCAAACACTTGATAAGTATTAGGATTTTTTACCATGTCATGTAAACACACGTAAGCAGCTACAAATGAACTTCTTTATATTTAGATAGTACACCACTTCCTGTGGCAATTTTTTGGCATTGTATTATCTGCTGGAGCTCACATAAACTGAAAGTAATTCCGCAATGCAAAAGATCGCTAAGACCGAGTAATATAACCCCGTAACGAACATTCAGGTCTTTCGGTTTCTTCCGATTTGCTGGAAAACTCTCAACATCAGTGCGAAATTCATCGGGAGCTGTTGTTCGAACAGATTTTCTAACAACGGCAACCTGCGTAAATTAGGTTCCTGAAGCGTAACTGTCCGGCCTATATTTTCCCGATTTTTGAACTCAGGTTAGGACATGGACGTGAGTAAAGTTTTTAATTCTGTTAAGTTGAGGTGAGTTGACCAGATAAGCCGTTCAACGACAAAATCTTCCAACAGAATAGCGGTGACGTTCAAACCTCCAATTATAATGTCGATGGTACCAACAGTTAACTTCGCGGGAGCGTAAACAAAAGTGAAAATACTGAGCTTTGCCTATATCATAACCAGCAAAACTGCCGTGGTTGGACGGGGGAAAATGGGGGTAAAAAGAAGGTGAGGTCGGATCTATTGAAAAATTAAAATTACAATAACAAGAGACTAAACGTGTCCTCCACCTAATGCCGTAAAAATGTGTTGATGACGTACCGTTTCTATACGAGTTTTATATATACATAAAAAAATTGCGCAGGTCATGTCTCTACATAAAAGTTATTTGCATGTTTACATAGCCAATTGCACAGCAACGTACATGTTTGTCTCGTTCATGCGCACACATTTGTCGCTCCAACTTGTCCGGGAAATTCGAGAGCGCACGACTGCACAACTTTACCTCCAATTTGTCTGCGCTCATACGCATTACGGATCATAACCGGCATTCGCGCATGCGCGGGAAACATTTCGTTCTTAGAAGCAATTGCACAGCGAGGTACATGCGTGAGCGCACGCACTTCTGTGTATGTAACAGCTAGCCATGGGATTAAATCATATACATAAAATAAAGTGTGCCGCAGGCATGTGTGCTAACGTACCGAAAAAAAATACCCTGCAGCCGATGGTCCCCCAGTCCTGTCACCAAGGTAAATATGTTCCCACGAGAGCAATAGTTATTACCATGAAGCCAGCTGCACTCCGCCAGTCGATATCGCGGACTGAAGGCGATGGCTGGCCATTAATACCGATAAACGCCAACCTATCGCGCCAACGCATTGTAGCACGTAGACAGGCAGCAGTCGCACAAACAAAATTCAAGACACGGGTACAATCGCATCAGTCTTCGCCCCCGGTGCACATTCTCGCTGCTCGGCATCGCAAATCACAACCTGACCAATATGAAATGCAACAGGACACCCTCCGGTATGGCGAACGATGCTGCTACACTATAAAAACACACGCAATAAAAAATTCATCGGATGTTGCAGCTGCTACTTCGCCTGCCACCGCCACCGCCGATGGTCATATATATGTATATATATCAAACGCACACAAAAGTGTCGCCGTTTCAGGTTGGAAAATTCTAAGGACAGGGCCAAGCAGTACACACCGGAGCATAAATACATATTAATACCCATCCTGCTTCGAGATGTGGGAAGGGGCCCGCCCTTCTTCGCCAGAATGCACACAGGTGAGCTCATGACCCAAGACGTACATACAACTGTATGGCAGCAAGGGCAAGAATTTCCAAATAGAAATCCACCAGCGCAGATATACTTTAATCCCCCTTCTACTTTGTAACATGAGAAGTTAACCCCCTACATCAGTCTATACGCACATCTTACATTGTACATGCACCTGCCTGACTTCGAGGACAGGTAATGACGAAAAAAAAAACAGAATAATTATAAATAATCATTATTCAAATCCTCTTTTTAAAAAACAGTAGGATACATAAAAATATATTCAGACACACATATCTCTCATCTAATACCAGTGTTAATTTTCCCACCTGCCTGAATTCAACTACAGGTAATGACAAAAAAAATAATTAGTATAAAAAATCTTTAATAAATTTTTTATTGAAAATACCTTTAGATCTGCATCTCTCTCTCTCTNAAAAAATAATTAGTATAAAAAATCTTTAATAAATTTTTTATTGAAAATACCTTTAGATCTGCATCTCTCTCTCTCTGTTTTGTTGTCGGCATTCATTTACCCATCGGTGAGCATAGAGCGGCATATCCAGTTGTTATGCCGAGAATCGAAACCCAACCNTTGTCGGCATTCATTTACCCATCGGTGAGCATAGAGCGGCATATCCAGTTGTTATGCCGAGAATCGAAACCCAACCATTTTATAAAAATGTGTGTGGCCGATCGTTGAATGACTTTCTCAATCAGAAAAATGTCCGATAATCTTGTCAGCTGTACCTGCTGATCATAAAACGCCTCGCAGAGTATCATCCCATCTATAACGTAACGATAGTAGTTCATTAGTTACTAATGACGAATCTTGACAATACTGTACATTTCCATGCTCCAGTTTGGAGTGTATGATTTTGTCAAACGTTCCCTTCACTCATAATATCCTGACATAGTCGCCAACCTACACCTTAGGCATGTGTGTGTCTAATTATGTAGAACTTCAAACACTCTGGTGGCAGGTGTAAGAATTAAAGGCGGAGGACGTAGAAAGAACTTAGCGCACTCCGGTGGTAGATGCGGGAATCTAAGATGGCCGCCTACAGCAGACAAATGGTGGCGGGAATTCAATATGGCCGCCTACAGCAGACGATGTCGACGATGGTAATGAAATCCAAGGTGGTGGACGCAAAAATCAAGAGGGAGAGGAAAGGATGACAAGAGAGATAATAAAGGAGACTGAGAGGAATATGAGGAAACCCCTCAAAAGTAAATAACAGACGTGAAGCAACAAGGAATGACAGAGCACGAGAAAAAAATAACATTGCAATGACGGAGTGTGAGAAAACTATTCGGAATGCAATAATATGAAGAGTCGAGGCGGATTAATAGAGCAGGAGGGAAAAAAGATAAATTCCGATGGAAATAAGGGATATTCCAGAGAGCAAAAATGGTAATACAAGATGGCCCGCTGCTGAAGATGACTGATAGAGCAGGAAACTTCAATGCGATGTCATCCAAGATGGCCGCCGTGGCACCACGGCTCCGCGTCTAGCATCCAGGTGCCCCAGAACTCTCTATCCTACTATTTATGTGAAATATTTGCCGAAATATAATGTTGAAACCTATATTTTCTGTGGCAAAATGTTGTAACATTGAAGATAGAAAAGGCTATTTTATTTATTACAAATTTGTTTTTCTCGTTGGCTTTTATCATTTCACTAGTTACAATTTACATAGTAGTATGGTTATATGAATAAAGCATATCACTGCGCAAAAGCGAGTCGCTTTGAAAATGAGTCATCTGTTGGAATTGCATAGTTATTAATTCCTTGCCTAGTACTATTCGCATTCCAAATATGACGTGAATATGTGAATAATATCTAGCATATAGTTAGCGATTAAGGTTACTTTTTCTATCAAAATGGTTTACAAATTGGCTTATAATTTATTTATTTATGTGCCTCATTAGGTATTCCCAGCGTATCAAGTTTGGTTAAAATAGATTTTCTTGTTCTTCTGATAAAATCCAAAACGGTATAATTTCGCAATAATTCACACTAAGTAAGCCTATGGTCTGACAAAAAATACCAGGAAACCCTGCTAAATATCATAAGTGTATAGAATTTCGTGTGGTTCACTGTAAGGTTCTCAAGCTTTCAGGTGAAGACTGACACACATACAAACAAAATATTTTTTAGGTATACATGTAGACATGTAAAATCTCAATTTTTATCAGGGTAAAACTACTGATTAGCAATGAAATTCAACTACTATAATCAGTGAAAATGTCTGCACTTGAAATCAGTGGAAAATAACTGGTTGTTTCAGTGAAAGAATTTCACTGATCGTTTAAGTGAAGTGAAAAAATTTCTCTGTTTTAATAAGCATTGGGAAAGTGGTTGCGGTTAATTAACTAATGTTGCTACTGAATTTAGCCAAATTACAAAAAGAAAGAAATATGTTTTCTATAGATATAATTGATATAGTGCAATTGTCCATTATTAAGAAAAAAATGATAATCTTTCGGGGCGAAGAGGGTTGAATCCACACCACCTCTAACCCGCCTTTAGACTAACATCTTACCAAAACCAATCTACCAAGCTAACGTCCATGCCACTTCTACCCCACCTTTAGACTAATACCATACCAACTAAGCTACCAAGCTAACGTCCACACCACCTCTACCCCATATTTAGACTAATTTCTTATTAACTTATCTACCAAACTTACGTCCATGCCACCTCTACCCCGCCTTTAGAATAATACCTTGCCAGCTAAGCTACCAAGCTAACATTAACACAACTTCTACACCACCTTTAGACTAATACCTTACCAACTAAGCAAACAAGCTAACATCAACACAATCTCTACCCTACCTTTAGACTAATACCTTACCAACTAAGCAAACAAGCTAACATCAACACAATCTCTACCCCGCCTTTAGACTAATGGATTACCAACTAAGCTACCAAGCTAACGTCCACACCACCTCTACCCCATATTTAGACTAATATCTTATTAACTTATCTACCAAACTTACGTCCATGCCACCTCTACCCCACCTTTAGACTAATACCTTACCAACTAAGCAAACAAGCTAACATCAACACAATCTCTACCCCGCCTTTAGACTAATGGATTACCAACTAAGCTACCAAGCTAACGTCCACACCACCTCTACCCCATATTTAGACTAATATCTTATTAACTTATCTACCAAACTTACGTCCATGCCACCTCTACCCCGCCTTTAGACTAATACCTTACCAACTAAGCAAACAAGCTAACATCAACACAACCTCTACCCCGCCTTTAGACTAATGGATTACCAACTAAGCTACCAAGCTAACATCCACACCACCTCTCACCCGACTTTAGACAAATACCTTACCAACTAAGCTACCAAGCAAACGTCCACACCACCTTTACTACGTCTTTAGACTAATGGCTTACCAACTAAGCTACCAAGCTAACGTTGACACCAAATGGGTAAATTAATGTCTAATATTAATTTATAGATAGTATTTATATTTAAATTGTATGCTCTTTCTTTTCGTTTTTAGTTTAATTGGAAACGTTAGGTTGTTAAGACATATGGTATGTATGAGTGCACTCACTGCACCATATTATGTGCAGTTTAAAACTTCAAATCAAGTGCTATGATGATTACGTGATGATTGAAAGAAAGACAAAATTAAAATAAAATACTGAATGTTCATGATACCCTGTAAAATGGTTTTTTTAAAGACGAAAGTCACGTTAAAGAAAATATTTTTATTGGTTTTATATGTTTATGCGTTGTTCTTTCATTTGACACAAGTTGTTAAACTGCCATTTAACTCACGCTGTTTAACTTATTCATCAATAAAAAAATAAATCATGGGAAAGGCAAGGCAAGGGATTGAACCCGGTTCACCTTGGTGGGAGGCGAGCAGGCTAACCGCTCAGCCACTACGGCTCCCATGCCATTAGTAATGTATGTGTTTTTATACGGTTAGGAAATTAATTGGTAAAAATCGTATTATGGACACTTTATTGAGTTAAAAATAATTGAATACGAACCCATCCTTAATCTCTTCGCCTTTCTGGCAGAATACAGAAATGTTACGTTTTCTTGGTTAGAATTATCGTTTACCTCCGCTTTCTACGATCGTATGACACCGCTTGTACTTCAAATCTGTGAGTAGTCGTAGTAAGAAATTTTGCCTTCATGTCAGATGCCAAAACACCGGTCATCAGTGATTCATCAGATGCATCAGTGAATCATNAGTAAGAAATTTTGCCTTCATGTCAGATGCCAAAACACCGGTCATCAGTGATTCATCAGATGCATCAGTGAATCATCAGATGCATCAGTGAATCAGAGATCAGCCGTCAGCAGTGGCGTGTGGTGAAGTGTTGAAACGTAAGCTTGTGNTCATCAGATGCATCAGTGAATCAGAGATCAGCCGTCAGCAGTGGCGTGTGGTGAAGTGTTGAAACGTAAGCTTGTGCTTGCTCAGTGCTGTACACACTCGGCGCACGCAGCAAGAACCAGTCACCAGAGACGGGCGCAGTGAGAAACGGAATATACTGCGGCCACTCACGAGAGAGCGGCGAGACACTCATTACACACCTGCTGTGACGTCAACTGCGCTACTACGTTTAAGCGGCAGATTTGTAAACTAGCAAAAGATTAAGTACAGCACAGAGCAAAACACACCTTACCTTGCAACAGATTACCACACGCAGCTGATCGTCAGTAATCTCAATTGCTGACATTAAAAAAGGAGCGCGACCTTACTTTGTCACTAAAACACTTTCTCACTGTAATTTTTTTTAAAATAATCTACTATCACGTGTGTAGAAGAAATGGCAAGGCTAATTCTGTGAAATAAGTAGGTATGATCGATATCATAAATAAGCACTTAGGAAGTTTAAAAATGTCACGATGACGGATAACGTGGCGTTTGACTACCGTGGCATTGTGCGCAGGTTCAGGAAGCGTGGCGATCACGCTCACTTGCACGCCCAAGGCCAGACATACAGTGTGTGTTCCTGTCAGAGTGTATGGATAACAACACTGGCACGTTGTGTTTGTAATTAGTGTCGCCACGACTACGGGAAACGCTGCCGTGTGTGTTGTTCTGACAATAGGAAGCCTACTCACGAGGTAGTAAGTCACCTGCTAAACAAATAAAACAAACGGCCAGCAATGAAATCATTTTATGACTTACCACACAGTTAAAACACCATTAAAGGCTAACCATAAGAGTTATTGGCGTAAGTGCTTTGTACGTGCATTTTCCTGTTTGTGTGTGAAAACTGATATTAACGAAACCATATAATTTTGCAGTCACTCTTCAGCTGGGAACTTTATTTATTACGTGCAACCGGTGGAAAAACATTGCCACTTTATTTGTGTGATGCAACGTTTGAATAAAATCTTTACCACGGTTATGAATTTAACGTTTCGTAAAATAACTAATATTGTTTTCTTATTTGAATTTATAATTTTCATTTATTGTCTTTTATGGAGTGAACATATTTAAGAGCTATTTTCAGATTAATTTTACGNTTTGAATTTATAATTTTCATTTATTGTCTTTTATGGAGTGAACATATTTAAGAGCTATTTTCAGATTAATTTTACGAGTAAATAATCTAGTTTACACACTAATATAAAGCAGTGATTTGAGGAATTCCGTTGTTACACAGTTAAGTAGTATTGAGATAATATCGGTCATAACACAACGCTGCAGCTGTTTCAAGCGCACTATTATGAATACAATGAACGTAAAAGAATGTGGTGACTCTTGAAAACCCCTGCANGCTGCAGCTGTTTCAAGCGCACTATTATGAATACAATGAACGTAAAAGAATGTGGTGACTCTTGAAAACCCCTGCATGCCAATTTATAAATTATTTAGTATGTAAACTAGTCGTCCAGCTGGTTGGGATGTTAAGCAGCCACACGGTCACTGCACACTGAGAGAATAAAAGATTGATTAGTGGTTTCGTGAACTATTTGGCCCAGGCTTTCCAAAGAGAAATTTTGTAGCTGATAAAAAATAGTTTATTGTGGTGCACAATAACACGTACATTGACAAGAACTAACACATTTGTTTGTTAAAAATATCTTCCTTGGCTGCCAGTACACGTTTACTTTGCAGTAATAGAATTCGTGTCGTACAAAGTAAAACATTTCGCTGCGCTGAAAAACTACAAACGTATTATATTCTGCGCATGCGCATTGGTGTATTTCAAGTGACAACCCTCTGGTATGGCCACGACGCCATATTTGTCCGTGTTGGTATCTTTGTAGAAGGTTACGTACGAACTCATGAGGGATATTATTAATAAATTGGGGCCGAATAACAAAATCCCTTTGTTCCAAGGAAGTAAATGTTGAACATTAATTGCTACCATAAAATAAACTTCGCGTGAGGTGAAGTGTTCAGTTCTCAACATGGGCCTCTTACTATAGAATTGTTGTATATCCATACTCAAGTCAAAGGTCGCAATATCAAACAAGAAGGCGCTGTACACTGTTTAAAAAAATGTTGCTTAATTTTGCGGAAAATCGCTGATAAAATTTATTCAAATGTGTCCGTAAACTTTTCGTAAAATTACGGTCACATAGATTTTCATAAACGGACTTTCCGTACATTTCACCAAACTTTCCGTGATTTCACGGAACACCTCCGTTAATTTCCTTGTTCGTTTTCGGTACTTTCAGTTTAATATATATACATATACAATTAAAACATTTTTTTAATTTTCCGTATGTGGGTACTCTATTGCGTATAAAATTATATTAAAAAAAAAAAAAAATACGTTATACCTTAGCAAGATTAGAACTGTGAGTTAAGAAATATAAAGTCCGTGACTTTAAACACTTACATATGATTTCACATGTTGCCATAATGTTTAACGTTTTTATATACGTTTTTATAACATAAACAACTTTTTTTAAGTTTATATTAAAACCAGTGTATTTTAAATGTTGCTAAATGTTAGAGATACCTGATGCTACATTATGATGTTTGGATGTATAGGTTTAAGTGGCGTGGATAACACAACTGCCGCAGAATCGATAATTTTATGGTTACAGAGGCGAAGTAAGCTTCGCGTAAACTCTGCATTGTTCGTTCACGGAACCCGAAGCTATAGGAAATACGGAATCTTTCCGTATTTTGTTTTTACGGAGCTCAGTCTACTTTCCGTCATTACGGATCACGTTTGCGTATATTTACTGTATAATTCCGTGAAAAATTCCTAAAATATACGGACATTTTCAGCAGTGCGGTAGCGCACTTAAATCCCATTCTGAAGGGCTCATGTTCCATTCCTGGTCCGTCCAATTTTATTTACTGTTTATCCGAAACCACTCAAGGGTATTTTATCATATTATTGCCACCAACACATTGAATGTGTTGGTGACCCCACAAAAAGTCCACTTGTGGTTTAAAATCAATATTGAAATGACAAAAAATGTTGTGCCCAGCAACAAAACTTTTACATCACCAAAAAACTGTTCTTTCTTATCAGTGCGTTTTCCTCGGCGCTGCAAAATCTTTCCAAGTCGTCATGATGCAAGGGCACTGTTCACGCAGAAGATGCAATAGTGGCCAACAAAGTACGCCGATAAACCCAAATAAGGAGTTCAATTTTCGCCTAGCTGATTACAAGTCTACGCCAAATAATAAATACCAAAATGCACCGGTTTCTGACACGAAAGTACTGCGATTTGTCACACACATAATATGCAGCTTAGCTTCGTGGGTGAGATGTAAATACACTGCCGGACATGGAAACCGCTATACCTTCTTCCCTAACGTGCAACGTTGTTATTAAACAATCACAGACTGTTATATTATAGTGCAGATGAGTAGTATTGACTATTTCACGCATATAGGGTGCGTACTATAGCATTTGCAAAGAACGCTTTCAGTATAGGGTAGAACATCCTCTCGTGACTATGCAGGCAGCAATGCGACGAGGCGTTCCATCATATATGGGAGGGATGGTGCCCTGAGGCACATACTGTTATGCTTCCTGCCACTGCACGTGTGCATCAGCTGGTTTCGGGAGGTGCTTTACAATCGTCAAACGTCACCGCGTCATATACCACACTGAAAAAAAAAATATTTTGTGGCGACCACAAAAGGTTTTGTTAGTACTCACCTTGCCAAGTAAAATTTTCGGTCACCCCAAAATTACTTGCTTGTCACAACTAAACGTTTGTGGCCAGAGTACCTACAAAATAATTTGGCAGGATGACATCTCTACAAAATGTTTTCCTCTCTGAATTCGTGATCAAAAAGGAACAAATCTGGGGACCTTGCAGGTCAAGGATGGTGTCTATATTTTGTAGAGCCTGTTGGGTGATGCAAGCTGTGTGGAAACCAGCATTATCTTGCTTCATGATAGCATTGGGTATGCTGCGCAAAAGTGGCAGAAAATGGGGCCGAAGAACATTATTGACACATCGCTGTGCTGTCTTCGTGCCTTCAAAAACCACAATGCGTGATCGGGAGTGGAGAAGATATTTTTGGGCGGCTCTTAAACATCGAGGTCATGAGAACCGATGTCTCAGTTTCCAGGTATCTGTACGTATCAAGGTACTGCGTACGACCATCAGAGCAATGTACATTTGATGCTAAAATTAATTATATCTTTGATGTACCTCATATGAGTCTTAATCGTTTCTCCCGAACAGCTTAATATAAGCAGCAATAAAATAAACGAATAACACAAAATATAATTATATACTTTAACGTTATTTTAGACTTGTAAAAAACATATTAATAGTTACACACCCAAACTCATTCCTCAATCGACGACGAATATATTATGATTTTGTCCTATTGCAGAGAGGTAGGTAGGTTTTTGTAGACAGATTGTATTTCGTGTCGTGCATATGCGAGAAGGAAGGAATTCTTCGGGCAGGTAAACAAGCTCGGTATCTTTGTCGACGGCTGCAAGAGATATAATCTTTCCATATGTCACGGTAGATGATAAAACTTTATGACCATTAGAACAGCATACCATCACTCTCACTATGTCCTCTCAACGAGAGAAAGGAGTTCTGGATTATTAGTAGTGGTAGAAGCTGCTTTTACAGACCGAAAAAGATTTAGTCATGGTGCTGGGTTTCGCAGAGGATTACAGGCACTAAATTGTTAATTTCAAACAAGAATTTATCATTTTCTTAACCTATGTGCTAGTAGACATGCAACACAGTATACTTAGATCTCCAAGTTTTAAAACTTCGGGATTAAATAGATAAAATATTTAATTCATGGAAACATATTTGTACAGACCATCGTATTCGAAAAAGTTCTGAAAATATTGGNGTTAATTTCAAACAAGAATTTATCATTTTCTTAACCTATGTGCTAGTAGACATGCAACACAGTATACTTAGATCTCTAAGTTTTAAAACTTCGGGATTAAATAGATAAAATATTTAATTCATGGAAACATATTTGTACAGACCATCGTATTCGAAAAAGTTCTGAAAATATTGGCGAACGAGAACAGATTATGTTTGAAAAACTCGTGACTAAATTGTAGGTATTCCTCTTTACTAAAACGTGGAAACTGACATAGGGATGCAAGTAATCTACAATTATGCCTTCATATTCGAATTTCTTTTTAAAAAAATACTAGACTTACATACGTCACGCAATATGTGTTTAATTTTTTTCCATACATATATTTTTTTTATAATATAGGCACTAAAAATATTATTCTTAAATTTCTTCAAAATAAACACGGTTGTAGACATGTCAAGTCCTATAGTTAACTTTAAATACCTTTAATGAAAGGCCTATGGCTTAATTGTCCAAGTCAGATTGATCGAAGTGAGGAGTAGTAATTGTAATGTGAATTTGTTGACTATATCTTGAATGGGCGTAGAATGGTTTATAAAAATGCATATAAGAAGGTTTAAGGCACAACTGACCACATCGCCTTGATTGATATCAGGAGCTGTACCTGTGATACATATTTGAAAGCTATAAATTAATTGGTTCAAAAATTGCGGCCAAATATGATAAGAAGGCTCGAAGAATAACTAGTATTATCACCTTAATCTAAGTCATGTGTGGGATTTATAATGTATATAGCTTCAATCGATGCAAATGGCAGCCAAATATGTTTATAAGAAGACTTAGGCTTAGTGCATAATAAGTTATAAAATATTGGTCCAGGTCATGAGCAGTACCTATGACATTTATTTGATGAATTCAGCTTTAACGGATAGAAAATGGTAGTAAGCTATGCTTATAAGGAGCTTAAAGCATATTTGACCATATGGCTCTAAACTGAATTTTATGGCTATAACTTCGAGGGATGGAACATGGTGCTAATTTATGCTTATGAAAAGGCTTAAGGCATAATTCAATTTTCATCTTGCTGAGACAGGTTTTGGTCTGATATGTTCCTATTCCCATGTGTCAAAATACAGCAGTCGTTGAATGATGTCCAGTTGTGCCTATAAGTTCGTGCGTGTCCGAAATATATATATAATGCACTTAAAACACCGCATGATGTAGGGCAACTACTGTTCTGTATTCTTGGCTGAGATTCATTACATAATTACTTCAAAAATATATAATACCAAGCCTAAGTCTGGCAACGAACACATGCGAATAATCAAAGTTTCTGGGGTCACATTAGCATTCGACTCGAAAACACGAGCCCGAAAATATATAACACTTGGTATATTTACGTACACAATTCTATGCTTATAAAATCCAATATGGAGCTGGTAATTGCCTCATAATCACGTTTTCTGACATAATTTTCTAATTCTCTTTGAAAATACGAATCCGTGGACAAAGTATAACGTAAATTATTACAGTAGTTAAATCAAAAGAGCACTTGGCATTTTTAAGCATATGAAACATCTCATTGCAGATATGTTATATTTTATGAGAGAACCTTCCTTTCCAATATGAATTTTAATTTCACACTTATTATATTTTTCCTCGCATCTTAAATATTCATGTCTATACTGTACCTCATGTATGTTAATAATAAATAAATAAAAATTAGTTATAATTATAATAAAATTGAATAATATGTACTTACAGATTTGTTATATCATTGCGAATGAGGCTTATCGAAGCAAAGTTTATTTCCTATTAGGTACATTAAAAATAATTTATGTGGCGAATTTTCTTTATTCACGTTTGTCATGTTTAGGTACATCTTTATATTCTCATTTTTAGATAGAATATTCAGTTTTTATTTAATTTTGGTTTGTTTTTAAAATATGTGACTCGGAAATAGTTATTTTCTGTTCAATTAATATTTTTTATTCGCAAAGTAAAAAGTCTATTAACATATATGACTTTATACATGAGTACAACTTTTCACCTGTTTCATATTAATCCTTATATGTAATTTGTAAGACTGAGAATCACTTTCGCATGTTTCAAAATCAGTTTCTACATAGTTGAATATCTTTGTATATAATTTCCTTGACAGTTGAGATAAACGTTCTTAAAGGAAATTAAACAGATAATGGACTTCATTTTCATTTCAAAACATGGCACTACTAATGTTTTTTTTTTTTTACTTGCTTCGAAAAAAAAATAGAGGTTTCGGAAGTAATTGTTTACTTTATAGGTAAATACAATTTATGTTCACAGTCAAGATANTCGAAAAAAAAATAGAGGTTTCGGAAGTAATTGTTTACTTTATAGGTAAATACAATTTATGTTCACAGTCAAGATATAATGTTTTTGTAACCAACAACGGCAATTTTTAAAAATGAAACAACATTTTTTTACCTATTTTTATTACATTATAAGTAACCGTTCTCATAATTCCTACATGCACTTATAAGTAATACAGAAAGACAATCCTGAAATGGTACATAAAGAGAAATTAACATGAAATTTTTTCATGCATACGTTGTTATAAATTTGCTCCGAACATACACAACATTTTATCCGATATACATTTAACTTTTTTTCTCTCTTTCACAGAATAAGTGCAGTAATTTTTTGTTTCAGATAACGTAGCAATTTTTTTTTTNATTTAACTTTTTTTCTCTCTTTCACAGAATAAGTGCAGTAATTTTTTGTTTCAGATAACGTAGCAATTTTTTTTTTTCCTTTTACGAAAACAACTTTTTGTTTCACTTCATACATTGTGTTTATTTTCACAGGTATTCTTTATTCTTTACTATATTTTTAACATTGTGATTTGTTTGTCAATGGGCCAATCCTGCATTTATGCCCTTCGCGGACATTAACTTTTTCTGCCCATTTAAACATAACACAAATGCCTTTGCGGATATGAGTGAGTCAACTAATTTTGAGTTAGTACAACCTGTAAGGCATAGTGCTTATGAATTATCATAAAAATTATACAAACTAAGATTACCCATTTTTAAATTTGAGAGCCAACGGAGTGTTGGTTTGNCCATTTTTAAATTTGAGAGCCAACGGAGTGTTGGTTTGTAAGTAGGGATCAGTTTTCTGGAGACTTAAGTTTTTGTTTTATAGACAAATTAATACTGTACCAAGCCTTTTAAAAATACACGGTCTTATTTATATGCAGCGCTTCTAATATCACAAATCTGCCATATAAGCACTAAAGGTGAAATATGTGACGAATCACTGTAATCAAATGGTGCACGAATTAAAAATAAATTATCATNTTTAACTTTTTTTCTCTCTTTCACAGAATAAGTGCAGTAATTTTTTGTTTCAGATAACGTAGCAATTTTTTTTTTCCTTTTACGAAAACAACTTTTTGTTTCACTTCATACATTGTGTTTATTTTCACAGGTTTTCTTTATTCTTTACTATATTTTTAACATTGTGATTTGTTTGTCAATGGGCCAATCCTGCATTTATGCCCTTCGCGGACATTAACTTTTTCTGCCCATTTAAACATAACACAAATGCCTTTGCGGATATGAGTGAGTCAACTAATTTTGAGTTAGTACAACCTGTAAGGCATAGTGCTTATGAATTATCATAAAAATTATACAAACTAAGATTACCCATTTTTAAATTTGAGAGCCAACGGAGTGTTGGTTTGTAAGTAGGGATCAGTTTTCTGGAGACTTAAGTTTTTGTTTTATAGACAAATTAATACTGTACCAAGCCTTTTAAAAATACACGGTCTTATTTATATGCAGCGCTTCTAATATCACAAATCTGTCATATAAGCACTAAAGGTGAAATATGTGACGAATCACTGTAATCAAATGGTGCACGAATTAAAAATAAATTATCATAGCCATTTAAAGGTTGTCAAATACACCCACAATTTTACAATAAATGGCCTAACGCGGGCTGCGTGAACATTGAACTCCTAAGAGAAGTCCTCTATCTTCAGCAGAGCTAGTGTTATACAATTAATTATTTCTTGAATTAAATAAAATAAAATTTAAACAACAAAGACAGCCAAAAACCAATCAGTAAATTGGTTGATTGCAGGTTTCAATTTACCAGCTTAAAGACTCAGTTTAACTCTACATTTTGTGCCAAGAAAATAAATAATTATTAATTACTAAATAATTTTGGTTAACAAACAATTAATTTCATAACTACAAATACACATTTTCACCCGTTGTTTCAAAATGTTTAACTCAATCAACCAACTTGCGTTTTTCTCCCTAACACTTTCTTCTTCATTCCTCCCATAAATGCAAACCTACAATATTTCTTTATGTATTTTCTAAACAGTTATCTTATAGATATTTTAGTGTAGTAAGTCATATATGTCTAAATATATGACCTATTTCAACAAACGTTTGGAAGACTGTCAGAGCCTGTTACAACAAATATATACGATAATTCACAACATTTCTTGTTTGGTAATTTTCTTAGACAGCACCACGTGAAAATTGTAAGCTCATACATTATGTCTTAAGAATTTATCATTCGATCCCCGTCATATTTGACATGCAAGTAATGCGCTGACAGAAATAAAACTTATATAGTTTTGAGTAGAATAGACACGTGTTAAAAAAACGTTTATATAAATATTAAACTTTTTAAAACACGGTCTTGTCCGAACTTAGCATGCTGGAAAAATATTATTCAAACGTTTTATGTACTTACTTGTAAACCTGATGTTACACGATACCGTCTGCCGTACTTGGTCTTGCACAAGCTTCTGCAAGGCTTGGTACACGATTCAGTATACCAGCCGCTATACGTGTAGCTGTGAAAGATTCATAATACACGACAGCAGTTCACGTATTAGCATTCGACATCCTTGGTGGGTGCGCACTTTATGGTTCGTAGTAAATATTGACCCCATTCGTAGAACGACTACCAGTCAGTAACTTGCACAGGCCTATAAAAAACTTGCTAGCTTATCTTAATATTGCTATATTAATGTTGCCCTTTACATCAATTCATTGCTTACTGGTTTAGTTTTATTCATTTCATTGGATATCACGTGAAGTTACTAGAGTAGGAGAGTGTTATTTTTAATTTTTACGATCATTATTAACCGTGTGTAAAATGTAGTTTTCTCTTTATGTGCAAAGTTATTTTCCACATGAAATATTTTATTAAGGGGAAAAAAATTAGTGTCCAACAGAGTTTCGAACTGACGTCCAATAGTCACACATTACCACGAGCGCCGAGATATTACCACTTTAATGATTCTCGTCAGTCGTCGTTTGTCCCGTTCTTTCACGATCTTTTTCTGGCCGCAGCGATGTCGAAGATGTGATGTTTTACCATATTCCCGATATTCACGGTACACTCGTGAAATGGTCGTACGCGAACATCCAAATGTTATCGCTACATCGGAGATGCTATGTCCCATCTCTCGTGCGCCGACTATAACACCACATTCAAAATCACTTAAATCTTTATAACCTGCCATTGTAGCAGCAGTAACCGATCTAGCTGCCGACTGCATTACGTTACTCGGATTGGTTCCATACCTCTGTTATTTGAATACGCACGCCTATACCAGTTTTTTTTTTGGCTCTTCGGTGTATAATCACGATGGTGGCAACATTTTCGGTTTCTACAACTCGTTTCAATTAGTAGACACGGGGAGCGCCCTACGCTCTGAAACTGCGATGTGATTGGCCAGGTACCGAAGCCGGTATGGAACCTACCACGGAAAATAGGCCGTGCCCTTTTACTAAACCTGGTATGAAATCTGGCTGTACAACATGGTATACGCCATAACGAGTGCCATACTAGCCCGTATAACGGCCACTATGGCGGACCTTGCACAAGCTCTTGCGGAATCTGGATTTGTGTAATATGACCTTAAGGCCTTTTCCAAACCTNCACTATGGCGGACCTTGCACAAGCTCTTGCGGAATCTGGATTTGTGTAATATGACCTTAAGGCCTTTTCCAAACCTCTTTATTATACACTAGCTTTTACCCACAGCTTCGCTCGCGTGGTTATAGTAAGAAACTTATAGGGAGAAATAAGGGTATTTGTTAGTAGACAGACACTGATCATAAACACAGAACAGAGCACTAAAGATGTAATTTTTTTGTGCTATATTCGCTCTTTTACAAAGCCACTGGTAGTCATTTATATTTCTTTGTAGATCTGGGTAAACGCTAGCAATTAGTTCCGTATCACTCTGCACCAAATTACTAAAAATCCCCCGTTACTGACACACAATTCCTCCGATAATGTCTGTATTGTTTCGTATATCCAGTACAGTTCGACTAAGGGCCTCTATCGCTTTTTTGTATGACATTGTGTCCTACACAAACAACTTACATTGACGCAGCATTGTACCCCGAGAGTTTTTTTTACGAAATCATTTTTCCTGAGGGAATGATATATTTTTCCCGGCCCTCCAACTATCTCTGCGAAAAAAAGTCACGTCGATCCGTTGCTCCGTTGCGACGTGAAAGGACAAACGAACAATCACACACACTTTCGCATTTATAATATTAGCTAGGATTGCAAACTTATTAAATCAAAATGTACCTCACAAACAAACAAAGGTATTTCCGATACATTTGGCAGTCTTCAAGAATAAAGAGAATCAAAATGTAACAGACAACCGTTTTTCCCTGTAATTTTGGTTGTGAAAAGTGGAGAGATTTGGACGGCTCTTAACATCAGGGTCTTGATAGTCAATGAGGTTGAAGCGAGATGAGGATGGATCAGGGCTGGAATGTAAGGGGGGGGGATAGCGAGATATCCTCGAGTAAAACCCGCCAACCAGCAGCATCGTCCATCACGATTCCCAAATGCAAAAATCCGGTAGCAAACCCGCCGGGATTCGAACCAGTTTCACCTTAGAGGAAATTGAGCTCTCTATCCACTGCACCACTATGGCCCCTGTCATTTTGGGAGAGTGAGTCTTGTTAAATGTGAGGATTGAATTTTCTCCAATGACTGCCAACACATCCTACATAACACCATATATAACAAAATTTTATTGAACAGGCCTTTTCCCCAAAATTGTGATTTTGTTCATCTGGTGTTACTTGTATAACTCACTTCATTTAATCTATTGAAACCTGACATTTTGTGTTGAAATATCTTTTGTGTGCATCATATTATCAGAGTAATGCCTCCAATCCTATTTCAATTAATTACACATGAATTTTACGATTGCCACTATGTGCTGTTTGCTATCACATGAACTACTAAAAATATTCCACTAAAATTTGATAAAATATTAATTTTGCTGTATTTGTGTTTAAATTATAAGATTATACTATGTAAGTCACTCAGAAATTCGTCTACATTTAACTGAATTTGAAAAATGTAAGGGAAACAATGCTTATTTCTTTTATCAATAATTTGTTAGTTGTAAGATCATTCAAGTGTATAGGCTACCTGCAATATGCCTACCAGCAAAAGCCGGGCTGTACACAAGCAATTGTTTAAAAGTTACTTCAGGTTGGTAATATTAAACTAAGAACACACANATTGTTTAAAAGTTACTTCAGGTTGGTAATATCAAACTAAGAACACAAAGTAATATTATTACTGGAACAGTGGTGAACATGTTATTAATCATTATTTCACTATAATTTGCAATTTCACAGACTTGCAATGCTGTTGTCTTTGAAACACACTTCCAATTTGAGTGTGTGCAATGCGTTTAGTCACAACCATGCACTGCGTATGGTCAGTATAAACACAAAAAGAGTTTTTTTTTCCCCAGGAAAAAAGGAGATTCTGCATGGAATCAGCGGCAAGTTCCTTTCCGGAGAGCTCACCGCGATAGTGGGGCCATCTGGAGCAGGAAAATCGACCTTCCTAGACATACTGACTGGATTCAGGTGAGTTTGTCCATACAATAGTGGACATGAGCGTCGGCAATGAAACGGTCGTTTCGCGAGACGGGACTCCCGCGCTGTAGCTGATTCATATATTATTATACTCTTATAAGAGTCCTCTACATATTTCATTCTCAACAAGGTCGCAGTAGAGATAAGTATTGCCATTGGATAAGTCACAGCTATTGCATGGTTATCGGTTCACAATATTTTTGCTGCAGAAAATAGTTTCTACGATATTTTGTAATTTTCAAGGTAAAAATGTACACTAATGATTTTGAAAATTGTAACACCTAGAAAGAATGGCCCGAATGAATCCAACCCCGGTGGATGTGTAGAACAGTGTAACGTCAATAATTGATTACGATTGCAGAGAGATGGTCGACACGTAGCCCCAGCAGTGCCCTCTCCTATGTGATCGGAAAGGTCAGTGTAACGCCAACCTCAGTCCGTGAAGATTCATCAAACAAATGATAGCAAGTACCAGAATGCATTGACGACGTCAAAGGGCGCCATATCAGCATGTGAGTGAGTTCGAATAAGGCAAAATGATCGGTCTCCGGTAAATGGGTTTGTCATACCGTGATATTTCGGCTCTTACTGGACATGCTGCTACTAGAGTGGCATATGTGTGGTACCAGTGGATAGAAGAGGGTCGTACGCAGCGACGAGCGGGTATTGGGTACTGGACCACTCAATGTGACCACAGAACGAGTTGACCGCTATCATTTCCGCATGGCCGTAACTGAAAGTACAGCCTCGTCCACAGTGTTGGCTCGACACTGGAGCACTGTAACAGGTGTGGACCTGTCTGCGTCGACGGTTCGGCGCCGTCTGCTGCGGGCTGGACTGGTGGCACGCATGCCATTGCGTCGGCTTACGTTGTCCAAAAAACCACAAACGCTTCAGACTTCAACGGGTACGTTAACTCCGTCGCTGGCGTTCTGAGTGGCAAAATGTAGTGTTTTCGGACGAGTCACGCTTCAACCTCTCCTACAGTGATGCCCGCATATGTGTTAGACGCTACCGCAGTGAGAACAATCCGGTAGCCCGCATTGTGGAGAGGCATGGTGGACGAACGCCGAGTGTGATGGTTTGGGGTACCATTGAACACAATATGCGATCTCGACTCCTTGGTATTGAGGGAAATTTGAACCAAAACTGCTACATCAGGGAGGTTTTAGAGCCCCAGATACTTCCCTTCCTTCAGGCAACTCCACATGCCATATTTCAGCAGGACAATGCCTGGCCACATGTGGCGAGGGACGTNTACTTCCCTTCCTTCAGGCAACTCCACATGCCATATTTCAGCAGGACAATGCCTGGCCACATGTGGCGAGGGACGTGCAAGCCTTCTTCAATGAACGATGGGTACTACTACCTCCTTGGCCTGCACGTTCGCCTGACATGTCACCTATCAAATATGTCTGGGATATGGATAGTCCGGGACTTGTTCGTCACGGACCTCCAGCAACCACTGCTGATGTGCTGTGGACTCGCATACAAACAGCTTGGAGGGAGATTCCCCGGGAACATATCCACGCCCTCTTTGATTCTATGCAACGACGTTTAGAGGCTCTGATTGCAGCATGTGGGGGGGCTCCACTCCATACTGAATTCTCTAGGACAGAGATCATGTAAATTTTTGTAATCCTAATCAAATGTGTGTTGTAATATACCCAATCTATGGTATAAAGTGCATTTTAATCATTTTATCCTTCTTGGTGTTGCATTTTTCACAAACGTTACTGTTGAAATGTAAATGATCAATGGCATTTTGTATGTACAGTAATACTACAATACTCGGCAAACATCCAAGAGTTGCATGCATGCTGCAATATAATTGAAACTCTGGAACATATTTGTTTTGTGATAAAAACGCACAAAGTATCCAGTGTTGCGCCAGATGGTGGATGCGATCCGTCTGCCTGACGTGTAAAAGTGTCACAAAGTGTCGAAAAATATAAAAGCTGAAATGTACTACAATCACACAGAAAAGAGCCGATGATCGTTATATACCAAGTATAAAGTTTTCGCTCCATTACAAATATGTGACTAAAATAAGTAAAGAATGTTTTTGAAATGAGTGTAGATATTTTGGGGAACGCAAGGGGGTGTCAAGAAGAATGTTTCGATGTAAATAACATGGTGTCGGAAATGGATTCTTATGCTACAAATAAAAAAACGCAGAACGCATATGCTGTAAGAATAATAATGTTTTTATAACCAGTAGCACAATCACTCAAAGCGAGTTGAGATAACAACTGCAAGCACGGTATTATAACAATTGTTCGAAGTGATGGCAGTTGACCTGGTTGCGTGGCGGTATGCGTCGCCTCATTACCGCTGGACTTGAAGCAGCGTGTGGTAGTAGTGATGATTGCCGTCTACTTGACTTTGCAACGTGGTTATTGGAGCAGCGCATTACTATTACACACTTTGCGCCATTGTGTTAAGGACAGACGAGACACTGTTTACCCGCGAGGGTATCTTATGCAGCAATAGTGTGTATTGCGTTTTACTTTATTTGAAGCATAATGATGCATTTCCGACACCATGATCATTACATAGAAACTCTCGTTTTGACACCCCCGTTGCTTTCCGCAAAATAATTGCACTCATTTCAAAACCATTCTGTGTAGCTTCAATAACGGGAACGCAAAGTGAGTGTGAGTGTGACAACTGATTGATCGACTCTTGCGTTGGTGGCCGGTAAAGTATCTAATACCTTCCAAAATCGTGGACATGTTGACTAGTACAAGCTACCACCTTGGAATGGATAGTGTAGTTAATTTATCTGTGCGTTTTGTATCCTTCCGCCCTATAAACTACCACTGTCACCGACCTATTAACCGGTAGTCAAGTGACGCAAACGAACGTTGTAATTTATTATTAGCTTCTAAACTACGTATTTATTTTATATATTTCAAAAAATTAATAAGAGGNCAAACGAACGTTGTAATTTATTATTAGCTTCTAAACTACGTATTTATTTTATATATTTCAAAAAATTAATAAGAGGTATTTACCGTTATTGATTTTTGTAGTGTTGTCCGATGTGTTCCTCCAACAGCATTGACGTCCTGGCAAAATTTTAAATAACACATTGCAAGAAAAAATATATTTGTAATCATAGGTGGCCGTTGTAATGGTTTGTGCGATCAGAAATAACAGTTTTTTTCCCTTCGTCTTTGTGATTGACGTCTTTGAAACAGTAACAACAATTCCTTTTTGCATAATTTCAGGCAAAGTTATTTTCCAGCGCTTGTTGCAACGTGCTAAATTAAAGGCTATGGAAATGTATCTCAGTGCGAGTATTCCCAAAGCATGAATCAAGAAATATTTTGGAACTACTAACTATGTTTCGATTCAATATCTTTATTTGATATAAAAGATGGTCCGCCTAACGTGGATACCCCCGAAATTTCCGGGACAAGTTGCAGATCATAAAATGCGATTTTCGCTAAATGAAATTACGTACGGGGGCAAGTAATTTGCCATTAACACGCCCATCACATACAGCAACTGTTAAGCCGATGTTTCGTTTTCTAATAAAAATATTTTTGTTATTCGAATAATAACGTTAAGAAACCACGAAATCTCTGTATTACCACAGCTATTGTTTTGTAAAAAGAAGTTATTATACATAATGCAATACAAAAATTAATTTTAAAAAACCTTCTTGTCATCAACAGAGTTTAATTATCTTTAAAGCTCGTGCTAAAAACTATTATTACAAAAATTATTTTTTCATTCAATGTATTCATTCAATATATTTCAATATCATAAATTTGTAGATTTCATTTTTAAAGCAATAATTTTGGGGTATTTAGTGATTTGGTAGTTTATACTGCTATCTTTTTGGGAAAAGTTAACAATTTTAAAATAAAATCTATTGCTGTAAGTAGTAGGAAAATGGGGTTTCATCAACTAGCTGCTGACTGGGAGCCGGGTAGCCATGGCGGCCATATATGATGATATGACGCAGCAACACCCTGCTCTGACATTCCTCGTCAGTGGCAGCCATCTTAAATTTCTGATTTTCCTCTGGAATTTTAATATTTCTTTCCTGCCCTATCATTGCCCCTCGGCACTTCACGCTCTTGCATTAATGTTCTTTTTCTCCTACTCCTGTATTACGATTATTTTTCTCACGCTGCGATGATATTGTGTTTCTCACGCTCTGCCATTCCTTCCTCATGTCTATTCTATCCCTGGGGGGAAGGGGTGGGGGCTTCTCATATTCATTTCGATCTTCGTTGTTTTCTCTGTTTCGCGCCCCACCCCTTGCTTGATTTTCACATCCTCCATCACCGTCAATATCGCCTGCTGTAGGCGGCCATCATTGATTTCCACACCCACCACTAGAGTACGCTAAGCCATTTTAAATTCCTGTGCCTGCGCCATATTTAATTCTCGCACCCACTACCAGTGTGTGTGAAGTTCTACAGTTGGCAGCTTATGTGCATCGGCCTAGGTACTTGCCAGACAATAAACATGTATTTCGCGAGAACGGACTGTCATTGCACGATTATGAAAAGAAATACTCGCATCGCTCTATGCTCTCTTCAGACAATAAAGTAATCGCATAAAAGAACAGCAAGCAATGCGTGCGTGCGTGCGCACGTAGACACACCTCTTATATGTGCAAATGTTATACTCTAATTCCCGCGCCTGCCACTTGACTGCTCGCTGAGGATGAGGGGACGAGCAAGTATACATGCCCGTTTTCTCATATTCCTTCTGGATTTGCTTATGCTAATGATACCAATTGCGAATATGCCAATATCGCACACGTTAATCACCCACACCTGACTAGAGGCTACGGACGTGCGGACGGGCTGGCGTACTCGGGTGTTTACTCATATTCCTTCTGGTCTCCTTTCACCTGGCAACCTGGTGTGGACGAGTCTCATGCTCTGTCATTCCACCTTGGTTTTCTCATAATCATTCTGGTCTGCTTTCACCTTGTATCCTGTCAGGGACGAGTCTCATACCCGCCATTCCATGTCGGTTTGCAAATATTCCTTCTGGTCTCATTAGACCTGGTGTCCTGTCGTGGACGAGTCTCATGCTCTGTCATTTCACCTTGGTTTTCCCATATTCCTTCTGGACTTATTTCACCTGACATCCTGGCACGGTCGAGTTCAATGCTTTGTCTTTCCACCCTGGGTTTCTCATGCATTTTCTGGTCTCCTTTCACCTGATGTCCGGGCGGGGACGAGTCTCATGCTCTGTCATTCCACCCGTGCGACACGGTACGAAGCCTGCCCACGCAATATTAGCCTAGTATCGCACCATGTGTGCATTAAGAACAGCCTAAGCCTAGTTATAAGCACAGTTGGCTGGTATTTACAAACCATAGAAGATACAGCCACCAAATGCATAACATAGGTTTCATCCCCGACAACGAAAAGGGCTGCAATGTTAAGTTCGCCTTAAGTCCTCTTATAAGCATACTTTGCTACAGTTTCCGAACTGTTTAAGATAAAGTCACCAAATTCATAACATAGACATAACCCCAAATGACGAAAAGATCCGCAGGCACAAGCACGCCCTAATCCCACTTATAAGCAGTGTGCTGTAATTTTCGATCTGATTAAGATATAGTCACAAAATTCATAACACAGTTGTCACCCCCAACGATTAACTGGTCCTCAGGGTCAAGCACACCCTAAGCCCACTTATGAGAATGGTCGACTCCCATTTCCCATCCACCAAAGCTATAGTCGTCAAATTTTTAAGATAGACTTTGCCACCGAAATCGAACAGGATTGTTGTGTCAAGGGTGCCATAAGCCCTCGTAAAAGCATTGTTAGCTGCCTTTTACCCACCTACTTGTACGATAGTCAACAATTTCATAACATACGCATCATTTCCGATGAGGAAAAGGACCGCAGGGTCAATTACATTATAGGCCTTCGTATAAGCATAGTTGGTGGCCATTTCCACCCACAGAAGTNGAAAAGGACCGCAGGGTCAATTACATTATAGGCCTTCGTATAAGCATAGTTGGTGGCCATTTCCACCCACAGAAGTTATAGTTAGGAAATTAATATCTCATGCCTCACCTCCGATCACAAACAAGTACACATTAAGCCCTCTTATAAGCATTGTTGCTCGATGTTTCCCGCCTATCGAAGCTACGATCACCAAATTCATATCATAGTCATCACTTCCGACTGCAATCAAGGATATAAGAGCAAGTAGGCCTTATGCTTTGTTACATGCATGGTTGGTCAGCATTTCCAAACCATTGAAGCTCGGGAACATGANAGAGCAAGTAGGCCTTATGCTTTGTTACATGCATGGTTGGTCAGCATTTCCAAACCATTGAAGCTCGGGAACATGAAACAACAATTTACGTACGCAAAGAAAATAAATATATACATACAGGCACGCCGCAAAGTTACAGTTTTATGTAGGAGTATAGGGTCTGAAATAGCACATACACATGCACATGCATATACATACACATACACATACGCATGCAGTCGTCAACACATCCTGCCTACCTTGCAGGTGTCTACCAACTCTGATCCCCCTCAGCGACAGCTTGTCTCCCTTCGCCCACCGACATCTCGGCTGTATATACANAGAGCAAGTAGGCCTTATGCTTTGTTACATGCATGGTTGGTCAGCATTTCCAAACCATTGAAGCTCGGGAACATGTAACAACCATTTACGTACGCAAAGAAAATAAATATATACATACAGGCACGCCGCAAAGTTACAGTTTCATGTAGGAGTATAGGGTCTGAAATAGCACATACACATGCACATGCATATACATACACATACACATACGCATGCAGTCGTCAATCACATCCTGCCTACCTTGGAGGTGTCTACCAACTCTGATCCCCCTCAGCGACAGCTTGTCTCCCTTCGCCCACCGACATCTCGGCTGTATATACANAGGTGTCTACCAACTCTGATCCCCCTCAGCGACAGCTTGTCTCCCTTCGCCCACCGACATCTCGGCTGTATATACAAATGTTAAAACATATACATTAATAAACCTTAGCAATGGCACCATACAACAGACAAATATATGCAAAAAACAAGATATATACAAATGTGCTGCATGCATGATGTACATAGTCGTGGGTAACGGTAAGATACATATAAATATATATATAGTAATATAAACGAACACCATCAGTCCGTCACAAGGGCTGGTGGCCCAAGTCATCGCTAGCATGGGTAACAGTTAACAACCAGCCACATAATGAAAAATAAAGGAGTATACAATTTGCACTGTTAACAAGACATACATAGTCTCAGATTACATTAAAACACATACACATTAAAACAAATAAACATGGTTAGCCTAATGCGAGGGTCGGGAAACCAAGTGTAAAATATATGAAACTGTCCTGTACATGAAAAATCAGGCACATAACAAACAATAAATGACAGGCATATACGCAAGTACATTATGAGCATGATGTCATAACAAGGCACATTATATATAAAATAATATCCCGACGGAGCCACATCTCATTAATAGTGTTATCAGTGTTGCTATCACGCCCACATGAGAAAGAACGAATGATCACAAGGGCCAACCTCAAAAATGAGTACAATGCATCAAGTGTGGTACACATTACACGACTTGTATAAACAGTGTTCCTTTGCTGTACACAATACACCATACATTTAAACCATTAGTCGCGCAAGAGAGACGTCACTGGTGCACGCTGATGCAAGCAGATATAAAAAATAATTATAAAAGCAAGTAGTTATAAGCACTTAACAACCTATGTATATTGCGCAAGCATCGAATGCTGTACGTCACACTAGTACAAAAAAACTTATGCATAAATGAGAAGTACAGGTGCAATAAGGATAATGCTGCTACACGCTGATACAAACGGATAAAAAAATAAAATGTAAAGGAAAACAGTTATAAGCACTTACCCACCATTGAAATTACATATTACACAAGTATCGGGTGCTGCTCACTGTGTTAGATGATGCTACACAAGTTCAGACCGTCCTCGTCAGTACAACAGAATATCAAATATCTTCCGTACGAACAGAGTGAAACGAAACCGTCAAATTCAGAGTACAGCCAACACTCACAACACTAGCAGCAGAACGCTTTCAAACCGACCGACGTTGTGCGATTAACTAAAGTAGTGGGATTCTGTAAGGCTGCCCCAGGCGGTCGGACAGCGACGCGAGCACCGTGCAGGTCTCAGAAAGTCGAAGGATGGCACATAACAATAGCCGAGAGAGACGCGTGAGGCTCCAGGGTGGCAGACCAGCAGAGTCACACATGCATAGGCTCTTTAGGAGAGGAATTATGTTGTAGAGCACAAAGTAACAATTTATTTAGTTTTAATACATCACGCTGTAAATATTAGCATGTCTCTTTAAAATGTCCTTTTTGAATAAACTGGTGTTGGTAGAGGATATCGCTTATGGCCATCCTAATCACTTTTAGGTCTATAAAAGCAGTTCGTATCACTAACACACATCGCTCAAAACTTCTTTCTCTCGTCGAAAGGACTTAGTGAATGTGACGGGATGCTGTTCTGGTGGTCAGAAAATTTTATCGGCTATCGTGGCATATAGAAAGATTATATCACTTCGAACACTCGACAAAGATACCGAGTTTGCATACCTGCCTAATGAATTCCTACTCGCATATGTACAACATTGATTAAAATCCATCTACAAACACCTAGTTGTCTATCTACAACAGGACGAAGAGATTCTTGGCTGTCTGCCATGCGTATATGGTTTTGAAGTTGGTGCCACCATTACAGACACACGACATTCCAGGAGCTGGTGTAAGACACATTGGTAGCCAGCAGCAGCAGAAGCAAAAGAACGACAAGGCACCTCCAATACTGAAAGATGAACAAGTGTAAAGAAGTTGAGGGGTTGAATTGACAACTTCGCAGGCTAGACAGCGATCGACCTGATAAGGAGACACATTTCAGTTGAGCAGCCATGCCGACGTTTACACCACACATCCAGCAGTCATCTACTGAGGCCGCCCAAGACAGGCCACACAAACTAGCATGTAGTGCGAACAGTATACAAGCGAGCATCGTGTACAATGGAGGTAATTTCGTTGGCGAACGTGGTGGTGGAAAGCAGATCTTTACGAGTAAATTTATCTACTACGATCNTACAATGGAGGTAATTTCGTTGGCGAACGTGGTGGTGGAAAGCAGATCTTTACGAGTAAATTTATCTACTACGATCCTGTACATTGGTACAATAAAAAGACGGAATCAATGGTTGAAGACCTACCATCTGTAACACCGACAGCATCAACAGCATGGGCCCTGAAGTGTCTCTGCAACCATTTTGGAAACAACATTACTACTGCTATCTCGTACTCTGCTACAATAAGGAAATGGAATGAATGATTGAAGACTTACCTTCTGTTACACCGTCAGCATCGACAACAGTAAGGGTATCTGAAGAGTCACTGCAAGCATTACGGTATTAATGTTACTATTGTGGAAATGCTTTTAGTACAAGTTGTAATGCATGCCGACATGAAAGTGGCCATTGCATGTTCAGCCCAGCATACAAGGCGTTCCACTGTGATAACTGCGATGCTGTGTTTACCTGCAGTGATAACCTGTATAGACATAACAAGAAGTGCAAAGGCAATATTTGTTGTTCATCGGGAAGCGAGTGCGAGTATTGCAGCAAGACATTCGCTATCAGCTCCTGTGTCAAATGTCATGAAGATAGTAACTGCTCATTTGCCATCGTCTGAAAGACCTACCCATGTGATAACTGCTGTGCGGTATATGCGAATATGTGCGTCTTGAATGGTCACATCAGGCATTGTTCTGCAAAAACAGTCGCCATAAATGTTTTGCTCGAATGAAGGATAAGTTGAGCATGTATCAATTATATTATGTATTCATATTATGCCAAGTCTGTAAAATAAAGTTAAAACGCATAAATTATTTCTATGTTATTCATTTATCTTAACCATGCTAATAATAGAATTCGCAACACAGTATCGCACATCCAGTTGGTAGAGAAACAAACTGTCATGAAACACGGGTCTGCAGGCTAGACGGGATTAAAAAACGTATCTTTTAAAGCACAGGCCAAAACTGAATTGAAATGCACCGTCGGAGCATGTTGTGTGTTCATTGAACTTGGCTCTGTGGCTTACACTGTTGCTTAGACCTTGTTAGGTGTCTTTCAGCTAAGAGGGGCNACTTTTAAAGCACAGGCCAAAACTGAATTGAAATGCACCGTCGGAGCATGCTGTGTGTTCATTGAACTTGGCTCTGTGGCTTACACTGTTGCTTAGACCTTGTTAGGTGTCTTGCAGCTAAGAGGGGCATGTATGCCCCCTAGTGGCACATACGCTCACGCCCAAATGGAACACATGTCGGGCTATGACGCTACAGTGTAGCAACCTTCGTTGTATTCGCGCGATCCGTTCATAGAGTAAAATCTTTTTACAATTAGTGTATTAGAGACATGCATATTTTGATCCTAAATTAGCCATTTTATCACAGTGATTAGAACATACAAAGACCATAATCAGTAGTAAATATGCCATAAATTATACATTTTAAGGAGATAGTCTACCATATCTTATAAGGTTAATTAAAAAACAAACGGATCAATTTTTAACTGGTTTATATATTTAGTAAAAACCACATTCTTCTTTAAGCGTGCATATACAAATTTTATATAAACTGCCGGTGTGTAACTTCTGAATATACAATAAAATATTTCAAATCCATATTTTAGATTTTTAAATGCCTGGACTGGATAAAATTAAAGATACTATGTCTTGATATTTCATAACAATGGTTTGTTACTCAAATGGAAAATTAATTAAAAGTTCAACTGCATTCAAAAAAGTTCGTTAGCTCATTCAGTATTGTTACATGAGAAACTTGGCAGGATCTGGACAAGGGTGCGAGAATGTTCACAGTTATAAGAACCAAAAGTTATTTAGATCATTTATCACTGATGCGGAGATTCCTAGAGTGTATGGAAAATGAAACTTAGATACCTTTTATCTGCTGGGGAAGATAATGGGGTAATTTTAATTACACAAATTCGATATATATTTGCCGTTCCGGGCGTATTGAGTGACTTAGCACGAGCAAAAAGTATATTACATTCTTGAAGTATCTATTCTAAAAACCTGTACCACAAATGTACCCAATCTCCGTGAAGCATAAAATATAATAAAATATATTCACAAATGTTAATTAATAATGACTGACTCTTTCAAATATTTCAAGACAGCGCTTGCTCATGCTCGACTTACCTTCCTTATAGCATGTGCGCATGTCCGCATGTAAGTTAGATTGTTAAATTTTACTTAAATATATCTACTACGCTCTCACATACTATTATTCTGATAGTGTGTGGAAATTTGATACTAATATACCACAAATCGCGAAATATAACCTCAACCAAAATTGTGATAACAGAACTATAAGCTATGAACACATCATAAAATCTGCTATGATTTCAATTTCCGAACTAGGTTATAAATTTCTCCAAAACTTTTAAACCTGGAGAAATCACTGTGCTGTAAGAACTTATTTTTCTAAATGAAGACTCTTTAGTAAGATAAGTTTTTTTATGTAACAAGTTTCTAACTAGGCTGATAAAAGAATAGTTGCCTCACAATTGTTTGACTCATTTTAAAAGCACATTTCAAGGATACTTTTCAGCCCATGAAGTTATTCTGCGAATTTGTTAGAAAAGTAAAATGGTTACCATTACGCTTACGAAAAACAATACTCGAAATAGAATAAATTTATAATTTTCGCCTCCAGTCGATGTCTTTGGTCTTTGAGAGATCTGTAAACTTCTCTAAAAAAGCATCTTAATGTTGTTCGTTCCACTGACATGCCAATAAATGTTTAGGGTAACGAATTGTAAGCAGTAATGTTTGAAGACAGGACTAATTGAATAACGTTTCTTGGCATGCAGAGGAATCACAAACCCAAAAAGGAGAGCAAGACAAAGCTTAAGTTGATTTATTAATTCGCTTTCTCCGCACTTAATTCAATTTGAAAAAAAAACAACTTACCTTCCTTATTAACGAAGGTGATAGTTTTACTAAGGAATAGTCGTTTATATGCTCCAATCAAAATTACTACTGCAACACATGGAGTTAATTTGACAGTAGAAGAGGCTATTTATAAATAACTACGATCCTTATTCGTAAGAGAATATAAACCAAATATGATAATTAGACTGCTCGCTTGCCTCGTCGTAAAGTGATAACAAAAACTCATTCTTGGCTGCTAGGTTACTAAACGTTGCAGGAATAATTTAAAATGTCATACATGTTTTAACTGAAATTTCTAACCTATTGTATGGCCGAAGTGAGGGCGGTTTAGATCACAGAAAAGAAGAATTTCCAGTGCTACGAAACATGCGGAATATTTATTTGATCTAACTTAAGTAAAAGCTGTTTCCTCTCTTGTAAGACACTTACAACCATATGTAGTAATGACTCTAAAGAATATTCTAAAAACTGCCGGTTGTCTTTTAAAATAAGAAGACTTAAACGTAAACTTGTCTGACGTGACCGAGTTCATAGTCACAAAAAGATATCATGAGAAGATTTTCTTCCAGACCCTCCCCGCTATTTTCGAATTTCTCCCTTTCGTAAAGAGAGCAACGGCATGACACTTATCTAATTATTTGTCAATAATACTGTAGCCTAAGCATTTCATTTCTTATTTACGTAAAATGATGTAGACCTATACGCATGTTTAGCGGGAATTCCGTCAAATATTAATTCCACAATTATTGGCTTGGCTACTAGAGCCCGACCTTGAAAAGGTTGTAAATGGAGGTTTTAAATAGACACACTCACATACGGTGGTTGTTGACATTGACACACTTATGCCAGCGTTACTGGCAGTAATTGCCTGCGCGGACGTGCTGCAGATAAAATTACACGGTACCGCTTTATTTCGGCTTTCAAGCGAGCGATGCCCACTGCCCGAAACCTTGTCGCAATAAAAGTTAAATTGCTAGGATACCTCAGCTCGTAACCCCACCAACATGTAACTCTTGTCCTTGAAGACAAGCACCGACTTCTTGACGTAGAAACTACCTGCTCCCTCCTGAAACTCAGTCTTGCTGGCTAACCAACTGCTGTAACAGGCGGGCTGGATTCGATTCCACGCTAAGGCACACAGTCACAAATTCCTTAGTGTACCTAGCACTCGGCCTACAATTTTTTGGCCTAACATTATGCTAAACAGTTTAGGCCACGTGGCTTTAGGCCAAATAATTATTAGGCTACGTGACCTTTGACTAAATGATTTTATGCCAAATGACTTTAAGGCAAATAATTTTAGGCCAGTGACTTTAAGCAAAATGACTTATTGAAAACGCGACATTTCCTACTGACTGTTAACCACATTTGGTAATGATTCCTCGGTGATATAGTTTTCGACGGCTCTGTTAGTGGTTGTATGTAATACTTTTTAGGTACATATTTTCACAAAAAAGATAAAAATGTAAACATCACATAGTCTGATGAAACCCATAAAATATACTGTCAGATAATGCCGCTCTGCGTCGCTTCCCTTTCCCTGCTCAAATATGTGAAGCATAGTGTGTAAAGGACATCACTAGTAACCCGAGGAGTGCACGGAGACTCACAAAGGAGTGCCGCTATAAGCCCATCGGAACTTGCGCCACTTCCCGTCCTTGAAAATCGAGTGTCATGGTTATCGTTGCAAGAATGTTCTGGTCATCGCCCTCGCCCTCCTTGAGAGCGACTCGGTGTGTGGAGAACCTTCTGTACCGGGCCAGCGGGTATATGTAAGAGCAGCGGGCCTCCGAGCGGACACTGTGGAGACTGGAGCCTTGCACAGCCGTGTACATCAGGTCTGCGTTGCAAGAGACGAGCGACGGCGAGAACAGTGACCAGTGAGAGTGAAGTCTGCGGACTGCGAGCTTCGATTCAGTGAAGAGTGAGACTGGCGGGCGGGAATACTGAACTGCATGTGTGAGTGACGGGCATTTGGAGTGGTGGCAAAAAAAAGTTCGATTAAATATGTGTAAATATTAACTACGATTAAATTGACTGTAACCAATATGAATACAGTAATAAGGACTACAACCAGAATTAAGATTGACTTTAAATACTGCACTCACTGAGAATTCTTACAGCGTTATGGATAAATTTAAAAAAATTAATCTGGTTCTTTTTTTTTTTTCTAGTACTTTCATCTCTCACAAACTCGAATATGCGTCTGGCGATATGTAGGGATAGTTATTAAAATGTGGTTTTCGACTTAAATAATAGCATTTTACGTGATAACATGAACACTCAGACTTTCTTTTCTTTTACACGTAACCATCATAGCGTTCAGTTTAAACAATTAAACTGTATGAGATTATAAGTCAGTGCATTAATACATAATGTTTCAATAAATAGTCCTAATATTACCAATTAGACTATAAACGAAGAGAAATTGCATAATTTTTAAAGCGTTATATTTATGGTTAAATATTTTAATATAAATTATTTCCATTTCTATATAAGTTAAAAAAAGGCTTGGTAACGTAATTGATAAGGTGACAGTCTCGCAACAAATAAATACTGACTTAAGTCATGGTAAAGAAGTTTTTTTTTTTAATACATTAAATTGCATAACATTAACAGTGACTGTCCGAAATATGTTTACTTCCCGAAATGATTTGGCTAAATTTAATAACAATAGTATCTGACTCGCCACATTCAGTTACCTGCGACATTTTATAAATTAGATAGAGNTGAAGTCAGTGCATTGATACATAATGTTTCAATAAATAGTCCTAATATTACCAATTGGACTATAAACGAAGAGAAATTGCATAAGTTTTAAAGCGTTATATTTATGGTTAAATATTTTAATATAAATTATTTCCATTTCTATATAAGTTAAAAAAGGCTTGGTAACGTAATTGATAAGGTGACAGTCTCGCAACAAATAAATACTGACTTCAGTCATGGTAAAGAAGTTTTTTTTTTTTATACATTAAATTGCATAACATTAACAGTGACTGTCCGAAATATGTTTACTTCCCGAAATAATTTGGCTAAATTTAATAACAATAGTATCTGACTCGCCACATTCAGTTACCTGCGACATTTTCTAAATTAGATAGAGCCATGGTTGTATAGTGGTCAGACTACTTGCCTCCAACGTAGGCTTGCTGTAAACCAATGATTTTTCAAGCTTTCTGGTTAAGAGTGTAAATATTCCACAAATGTCCGACAAGTATGTATTGCTTGAAGTGCTATAGTATATTTATTAAATTTTTATTTATCACACACTCGTTATAAAAAGGACACGTTAATTAATATTTTATTTTATGTGCACTATAAATATAACCATTATATCTACATTTGAACATAACCGGGTTGAGTACCTGTAACTAATTAAATATAAATTTTATTTTTTTCCAGGCTTCTTTGATATCCAGTTTGTTGCGTACGTATGGAAATGGGGAAAAAATTACTAAACGTTTTCATTAAATTCGAGGGAACTTTGAAACTGACTTAAATTATCTCTTTATAAATAGTAACATAACTAAAACCTGACAAAAATGTGTAAACGTAACACCTATTTTACTACGGAGCGTTATTATACCTGACACTTATGCTTAAAACGGTAACTTTAGGATTATTACAGTTATGAGATGTATGTCTAGAACCATTTAATATATTGTAATTTCCTTGGCTTATTTTTAGACACTTATGTGGCCTAAATTATTTGTAATAAGTATTAAAGATATTTTTTTTAATATCGAACACTTTCCTTGGAAATAACCGCCATATATTTTATAAAACTTTCAGAAATTTTGCTATTTCGTTGGAATTATTACGTTGATTTTATTAACATGTATTCTGACAGTGTTAGGTAATAAAATTTAACAATGAATGTTTGAATTTCTTTTATTTACCGACTTGGGAGATACTGGTACCTAGAAAACGAAACTCATATATAACTTCTCAGAAACTATTGTACAGATTAATCACTCAAGTCGTTATACGTCTATTTCGACACAACACAAAAAGTAAGTTGGGTTTTTTTTAGCCGAGCACTTGACAGTGTAGAAAATTATGGCTCCTTGAATTTTATGTGCTGCACTCAGTATGGTCCATCTGAAACGATTAAAACTGGTTTAAAACACAATTTGTATTTGAAGGGTTTTTAGCTGTGTTGGCAAGCGCTTCAGTAGTTAAATATAATATTAATATAAAATGTATGGAAAGTCATTAACAACGTCTTGTCACTTTCATTAGCTCGTTCACTGTTTTACGAGCTTCAACTATATAATTGCTTTAAACAATGGTGCGACAGCAGTACTGTAAGAACATTATATTTTTGCAGTAAATTTAAGAATATACATTAACGAATAAAATGCACAAAATAAGTTGTTTTGAAGAAAATATATATTGGAGATATATTTTTATAATTAGAAATATTTAATTATTTCGAACACAAATAATTTTGCTAAATATTTTTCCATACAGATACCTGATACCGGAGCCAGGGATTAACCTCATAAAATAATTTAGTATTTAATTGTTGGCGTACTGGAAAGAAGGCTACTTAGCGATGTCAATAATTTTTTCCATTTTTTTTACTGACTTGTGCTAGTTAACTTTATAGCTGAAACCATTTGCTGTCACGATGCTCCAGATGTTTCGGGAGTGTTGCGTAATGTGATTACTCGCTCGTTTCGTCATACACCGCTGGACGACCTCAGCGGTGTGTGGTCCGCGCTGTTGCGAAAACATGCGACTACGCGTGAATTATGGCAACGGCAACGGCATTAGGGCACTTGTACTGGAGAACGTTGTGTCACAAGTCCAATCGCTGCCGGCTACAGAGCAGAGAACTCCACCTGCGTGTTTCGTGTCCTACTTACGACTTGTTAGTGACATCGCTCAGCCGTATGTGCTAACTGATCTAAAATGGCGGTATCTAAGGCCACCCTTCGCCGTCACTGCCAGTTGGCTGTTAGCACCGCCAAGCTGGGTGCCATTTGCCCGAAACCAACCGAAATACTACACGTTTATGACTTATTACTATCACCATGTTTACTGTCATATTGCCGACGATAGCAGCAAGTTGGCAGTAAACGTCAGGCATGTACTACCAACTGTTAATTTGGTTTGTGCTCGCATCGGTTAATGGTGATCTACGCGCATTTTCCAAAAACTTTAAAAAATTTATAAAGACATATGATACGGAATATTTCTTTAGAATGTAAAACACGCATAAATAGAAACAAATTTTCAGTAATAAATGTTTGAAAGTTTATATTTATTGTAATGTAGTATTCCTTTTCCTTGTTTGGTGGAGATATCTTAAAAAAATTATAGTAACTTACTATAAACACTTAACAAATGTAAAGAAAGTTACAATATAATACACGCTTCCCTCTTACTACAGTGTGCACGTCAACTCACAACTAAGAGTCTCATTATGCAACTTTTAATCTTACCACGCGTCTGTCTATCTTTCAAAGGCACCCGATTTTACACGGTAAATAAAAGAAAAAAAAATTCTTATTAGTAGTACAATTAACTTACAGTTGCAAATCCTAGGGTGTAGCCAAGAGACAAAATAACGGCCTTATTAAAAAAATATCGAAGTCTAATATTCTACTCTATTTATGACACCAGGCAAAGTTATATGAACAACCTTTGACTATCATAGTGTATCTAAAATTTTTGTCGGTTATAGAAGTGCACATAGCAATTATCATGTCCTTTGTATTGATCGTGTGAACAGACCAGCATTATTACACTTTTTCCAGTGACTCGTCCTGCACATAAGTACTTGCACANTGTTATAGAAGTGCACATAGCACATTTGTATTGATCGTGTGAACAGACCAGCATTATTACACTTTTTCCAGTGACTCGTCCTGCACATAAGTACTTGCACAGTGCTTAGCCCCGTGGTGAGCTGCAACCAGCAGTACTTCGTCGTTAAGTGGCAAGTTCTGATTCAAGAGAGTCACTTTGTTTCACAGCGAATCGTAGCAGACAGAACTGCGCATCAGTGGAGGGTTCTAAGTGTAGAGTTGGTGGACTGCTCCTGTGGCATCCTGGCAAGACGCTAGGGGCCCGGATAGTGCTCCGGTCAGACCACACGCTTGGTAATCTGAGTACGAGGGTCTCAGGCCTTGTGGAAGGGCGCTCTTAGCGGAACTTGTGTATCTTGGTTACTTCAGGTGAATAGCTGGGACACCTGCGTTGAGAGGGCGTGATCCCTCTTCCCCGCCGAGTGGGCGGCCAAAGCGCGGAATGGCCGGAATGCTAAGAGCGCCACGTTAAAACAACAAAAGCGTGGTCGAAATGGCTGTATGCATACTCGTATGTAGAGTTGGTGAGGGACGTGTTGCACGTACATTGCGTCTGTGACTAACGCACGTAATGGCTTCACGATAGGTTGACGTCTTTATTACGGTACGTGGACACAGCTTATTTCTACCCGGTAGATATTTCTCCTGTATGTACACGTGTCAACCCTTCGTGGACTATGCTGATTTGCAAATCCGGTTGTACTATATCAGAAATTTCTTTCTTCTTGAAAGCGGAACATACTTAATTACTAGTACAGGTGAAAATTGTACTGTGTTGATGATGAGATACACTAAAATAAACGCTTTGTGTTTATTTTTATAACAGGCCTAACAAACACAAAGGCTTCGTGATAAGATAACGTAAGTTTGTACACAAACAGGCAAACTGTCAACTTGGCACTACACAAGCTAACATACAACCTGTTACGAACGTCGCACAGTGCAGAATACTGGGCGATGATGGACGATGGTGAGCGAAAATGAATGAACAGAATTTTTGTTCTGCAGTGGTTGGTAGGGATGACTCACTTTAACTTGTCTTGAGCATTAGTTACGTTTGCCGAACTGAAAATGTTGTAGTGTTGCCAAATGTTGGACATGTTCCTACGCAGGGAAGTATGGCAATTTTCCTTGTTACGTAGGGGCGCAGGGAAAGATTTTGGAATACCAGTCAAAAAGTAAAAACTTTTTGCCAGAAAAAATAAATTTAAATAATTAAATTAGATGTTTGCTGTACTCAAGCATTTACCCGAGCATGTTTTCATGGCAGTATGGGTGATCCCCGATTGAATCACAATTACTTCGTCTCGTATATTGCAGTGGTTATTTATTCACCCTAGTTCTGTCCCCTGGCAACTGGCGTAAAACAGACCAGCAGGCTTCGTCATTCCATATGCGGTTACCTTTTTTAAGGTTCGAGATAATGTCATGATATGTGAGTAATATGAAATTTGTTAAAATAGTATACTTTTTAAAATTAATCACTGATTTCCGCTTATTTCTTTTTGACATTATTTTACGGGTTCTTATGAATGCTTAAATGTGAAACGATCAGTTTACTTCGTTGAAATTTTACGAAAAGCCAAATTTATTCCCGAGAAAAATATTTTCTAACCAAGTACCTGAAGGGGCTAGTTTAACTGGCTGACGTCAGCTCTGCAAAGCCGGAATCTCAAGAACAGTTTAAAATTTTTATTAATTTTATGTGTAATTATACCTATTCTCCATGTAAGCAGAAATTGTTTGTTCATATGACAAGTTTCGTAACGTTACTTTTTTTTTCTCGCGTAAGGACTTTTAAGATTTTTTTGTAGGGATTGGACAAAATTTGAGCAGGCAGCACTGATTGGTGCCATGGAGTCGCACCCACAGACCAAAGATGAGGTAGGCCGCGCATAACTAATCACCGTGCGCCAACATTGAACTTGCTTTTCTGCCCTCACGTCTGAGCAAGAACGGCGTGGTTCGGATTCAACGTTAGAGCACTGTTTAGTAAACGAGTGCTTCGAGATGTTTGTATACTTCACGTAACCAGTTCGTAAATGCCTTTATATTAAATTTAAATTGGTGAAAGTATTTTGTTCGTATAAAACTGCTTGTATTAAAAAAAAAAATTAATATGTAAACAAACACGTTCATCACTATTGACCATGTGACTTTGACAGTTGTGTTTGGTGTGGGGGTAGGTCAATGCTGGGTGCGCGCGCAGAAGAAGAGTGAGTGGTCCACGTGACCTTGAGTTTGCGCACGCACCGCCGGTTCAGTCACGCGATCTTACAGACGACCTCTCTCTGCGCAGCTTCGTCTC
>NQII01002151.1:267036-283506 GCA_002778355.1 Clitarchus hookeri
CAACATGTATAGCACGCCCGTCCGGCCTGCGCGTTCACCTCAGGTCACGGGAGCCTCAAGGTCACCTCCTGCGGAACCTGTGGCCCATGAGTTTAAAACAAAGAGAGCCATAAATGACACAAACTTTGATTATTAACATTTTTTCAAACGCTTCGATGTCACTATGGGGCCTCCCAAAATTTCTGCGTAATGTAATTCTCGCACATTAGATATGTGACAGTAGGACTTTATCACACGCGATGAAAGTCATTGGGATGAAATGCACATGACACGTCGTAATTTTCTGCGCGGGAAAGCTATCTACAAACTTTTCCCTTTAAAAAGATTTAATCTGTAGGCAAAGGCTGTTCACTGTAAACTGAGCACTTCTGAATGCCTTGCTTAAAGTCTACTTGTATGCACATTGTGTATTCTTCCACCGCGTAAAAAAAATAACGTTGACATGGGTCTCATCATATTATTCATGCGTCGATGAAGGGAAACTGTGAAACTATTAGAAAACCTAATACTTTTAATTCGACGTCAAGGCACGGAACTACCCTCCGCCCATCGTTACCAACTTAACTGAGCGCCTGCCAGTCAGTGTATTCGTTACAATGCATGCATGTAAGAACAGTGACAATTCCCGAAGGTTGAATTCAATTGTGCTTAGACAACCGTGAACAGTCTTCATTTTTTTCTTACCTTTCCTGAAAAAAAAAGTCGTATTCCCAAAATATTAATTCACGAGATGCGTATATACGCGCATGCGCTGATTTTACATCCTGTATTTTACATAAAGCACACAGATTATTCGTCTTCCGCACATGTAAACAACTTTAACCTACCTCACGCAAATATAACTTTTATAGTCACGTGGTCACAGTGATGAACGCAAATGTTTATATCTGAACTTTTAAAAAACAGGTCCCTTTATATGAGCAAAAAAACTTCTACCCATTTTTATTTAATAAAATTTCATTAAAAACATGTTAGAGGAAGTAACATCTCAAAGCACTCGTTGACTAATCAGTGTTCTATCTTCAAATCTTATCCACTTCGTTATTGACAGTCGTGTTGGCAGAAAAGCAGTTCAACGTTGGGACAGGCAGACTGGTTGTAAGTACTCGGCGAGATCTCTCTACCCCATATTCACTCTACGGTATTTCATTAGGGATACCCCTTAAAACAAATCTCAGCAATGACCCTATTCTTCTCCCCAAGTATAAAAGCCAATGTAGTCACATGATATGCTAATACTGGTTCAAGTAGAGCAGGCTCTGACCTCGTCTTCAGAAGTTCTACTTAGTTAGTGTTTTTGTTAATTTTTTAGTTTTATTAACGCTCTCGATTATATGTCGGATGTCTAATCGGGGAGCGGGTTAAAAACGAAAAAAAACTTTAACTTACATTGAAAAACCATCACACGCGCTCATTCATTGCCCGGGTTTATAACACCGGACTACCTGCTCTAGGGGTCACGGTGGTGCAGGAGTAAGATTACTCGCCTCCCCCCAAGGAGAACCAGGTTCGATTCACTGTTGGGATATTCCCGAGTTTTCACACGTGTGAATCGTGCCGGATGATGCTGCTGATCGACGAGTTTTCTCAGGGTTTCCCCGTTTCCCCAGCCCTTTCATTCTGGCGCTGCTCCATACTCACCTCGTCTCACCCTCATCGGCTCTCAAGACCTCGATGTTAAGAGCCGTCCAAATCTGTCTACTCCACTCTACTCCACCACATGCTCTGAAACGAACTTGACAAGTTCGGCCACAGAGGGCAATTTTTATTAGTGTAAATTATCTCGAAGACCGTAACACGTTCTACTGGGCCAGCAGGGAACTCACAAGTTAAATTTACAGTTACTTTTCTTTCTGAAAAGACACGAGACACCTATACTTTACTCGGAGATTCAAAGAGAGAACGCTGAAACCGTAAGCCACCTTTTAGCCAGCCCATTCAACGTTATGCTGTTACGGCGTTCACATTTGGTTAACTATTTTATAATACCATCATATGGCTCACCTACCTTGGGCCTGAGTGGCATTGCAAAGTGTTTGAAATACATTATTTTTTTACGAAACTGTTGAAATTGTGCCTAATGTGTTGACCAACGAAAATAACGCACACTTCAGACGGGGCGTGTAAGTTACTTTCAGGGCATCGCGTCCTACAGAAGCATATTAACTGAGCACTCCATCGTAGTCAAAGAATTTTGTTCGAATCGTGGCATCTCTAAATATTTGGGTCATATACATAAAAAAATACTCTAGGGGCCTACATCGAACCTTACTATAGAATTGTCACCAATAAAATGGCAAGTTCGCCCCTTAAAGTCCGATACGTGTAAGCAGTGCAACGAGAACAATGCATACCAGTTCATGATTGTGCGCATAGCGGCGATGTTGCACTTTATGTGTGTGGCAGTCTCGTCCTTATTGTTCCTGAGCTTCTCGGCCTTAAACGCGGTAAATGGACTCCAAGTAGGTAAGTGGGCCCCTCAAAGAGTAGTAAATGACTTACGAGGAGAGATTCGTTAATCTCACGCAGGTGCAGCATGAACAAAATTGGCTTTTCATCAATAATTCAATCTCGTACATGGTTTCGGACAACTCCAGGACGCATTGCATGTTTCTACCCGTCGTTGGTCACACTTCGGTTGCTTCGTTTCCATGGTGTACTAGCGGGTTACTTTTATAAGGAAAGAACGATATCCGCCAAACATTCACTAATTCTGTCACTCTCCGGTTTCTCCTACCCATATTTATGTTATAAATAAGCTGTTTTATATTCTATGAGGACGTATGTATGTAGCTACGTGTGTATGTTTAAACTTCTTTAAAATAAACTTGAGCCGATTCCTCTAAAACCGTTATGGTTTGTTTATGAACAGCTTGACGCATGGGTTCTATCAATCCCTTTCATTGCAGTGTCTGCTCAATGGCTTGTAGAAATGGTATGGATAATTAAGGATAGCACTTCGTTTTTGACCGAAGTGCCTTCGACTGGGAAATGTTCGTGCCTTTAGAGATTTTGGTATTACCTGATTTATGTGACTGGTGTGCATGTGTCTAAGTCTGTGCCGTTTAGGGCATTTCCACGCCGTCGGCTATTTGGTTAGGCCAAAAGCTGGCATGCTATCACTTAGAAATACCAGTATTCGAATCGTCCACAGAAGCAACATGTATGCTCTATGCTATCGGCCAGCTACATATGAACACGTGCGTTGTATTTTAGCGTGTGTGATCATTTCCTCGCCCTCCCGTGCTGTTAACGCTGGCACTTCCCTCGCTCCGTTACTGCTGACTGCTGACGGGCGACGAAATCACTGACGACTTGTCGCTGCTCGTCAGCAGTTACGGAACAGTCTACAGTAAATAACAAATAAATGTTTTTGCTCGTAAATATGCTGATAATTTCGGGACGCTTGACATTGAAATTTATTTTAACTAAAAAAATTACAAAATTAGGAGATTTAGTCTCAGATTTGATTTCGCTGCTAATAAGGTATGAAAATCCATGCTAAAACTTGCCGGATTGAAAAAAAAAAAGTTTTCATAGCCACACAATTTTTGTTTCAAAGTGGCTACCTGCGGTGTTTCCATGGAGACTGTTTGTAATTCAGTGATGGTACTCTCTGCAGTTCTATATAAACATCTTTCGAGAACAATCGATTTGAACCACCCGTCAATGTCGCGTTTATTGGCGCCACACTAGCGTTTTAAGAGGTAATTGTGGCGTCTCGCCGGGAGTCAGTCGGAAACCCACGAGAACCATTCCCAGTGAGCACCAGTACTTGTCAGCAATCATGTCACGATAAATGACTTTACTGGAATTACTTGCCAGTGAAATATAGGAGTATCGGAACACGCCAAATATAGGATAAGATGGTTCCGTTTGTGTTCCCGTCACCAGAATTAAGGTTCCTCGACGCGCGATATCATGTAAAACCTCTTGCTGATTGGCTGGGGTCGTCCGCTAAACTTGCTTCTTCATTACTCAATGAAAAACGTCTCAAGCACATTTAATAGCAATCAAAAGTATTTTATTATCTATTTTTATTCGTATCTGCACTGGCAACACAAATATTGTATTAATGACCAATTCTACTTTGGCGTCACATGGACGCAAACGCTGTCGTGTTGAAATGCACGCTGCCTGTGCCAGTAGACAAATGGGTACCCACGTTTATGAGGTTTCGTCTTAAATGCATTTTTTACTTAGCGAGGAATTGCTCGTTATGCAGAGTTCGTCAGGTCAATCGACCACGTACTTGGGTGTTGGCTTACCTAAGCTCTCCAAGTAAAGAAAAAACATACAAACTGGCAACGATAATTAAAAATACTATAAGTTATTCCACCGTTCTTGAACAATTTCGAAATTCAATCACAAAAGTGTATCTAGTCTGGAAAACAGGTCTTGAAATATATCTTATCTTATGCCAACGTGCTCGCCTCATGGCGATGTGAAAACTAATTGAATTTCAATAACTTTTTAGAAACACACTGCTCCAGAACAACGCTTTCATACTACTGAAAACATTCCGCGGCAGCGCTCAGTGAATGTTTTTAGTAGTACGAAAGCGTTTCTTCTGGAGCAGTGCGTTTCTAAATAGTTGTGAAATTCAATTAGTTTTCACAGAGCCATGAGGCGAGCACGTTGGCATAAGAGAAGATATATTTCAAGACCTGTTTTCTGGAATATTGGTTCTTTCGACGGAACATTCGGTTATTATCGGAGAGTCGTTTCTGAAGTACGCTGAACCACCTGCCAAGTAGGTCGTGCGTGCAGTTCTAGTCAGGTCCTTGTCAGTATCAAATTGTAGGAAACCGGTTCACATTCACACAAATGTAACGGATCAACTAACTCTTCGGCTTTCACTGGGAAAGACTTCCTTCGCACGATTTGTGAGGAGTTACAGCACGTCCAGAATAACGATATCAATAAAAACTTTTCTTTATACTGACGCACGGTGTAAAAGCATAATTTACCCAAAAAATGCGCATTTCTCATTCAATTAAATTTATATTTTAACATTTTGCGAAACAGGATCTACCAACACTAGTTTATTTTGCACTGATTATTAAAAAGTGATGATATAACTATTCAAATATTTATACATAATTTGTGTTTAATATAGGACAGGCGTGGTTTTCATAATGTGACTGAAATATTACAATATCGTTGACAAGGACAATGGAGGGATATCCGTGATGCATAATGTAGATAGTGATAACATGCATTTACAATGGCTTTCAACGCAAGAAGGTCTTCAGTGAAATTGCTTTTGTGGTTCGTTAAAATTACGTTGCTACCTTCTCAATGGATTCGTAATTAACTTGTCTAATATATTTGTACCGCTTTTCACTCATTATATGTATAATTTACATAAAAACGTAATGTCGACAATTCCTGACAGGTAAATTGGAAAGATTTATGCTCTCTATTATATTCACTATCTTATTAATTACCGGGACCTAAACTGTTATTTTATATTTATCTACTAGTGCTGCCTTGGGTACTCATTTAAATAGCTTGTTTACAATTCATTCACTAATACTGTTCCTTGGTTGAAAATTCCCATCGATGTCAAGTAACGCCATTAATAACTCAATTACGTTACATTTACAGTGTTTGCTGATATGACGTCATTGTCGAAACTTTTGTAGCTCATTGAAGCGAGATTAGTCTTTCGGCATTTATCATTTCAATGGAACTGAAAAATATGTGAATTCTTACATTGAGCTATAATATTGCTACAAGACGTCCGAGGGGCCTATCCGAGTTCGTGAAGGATGGAGGTTTTAACAAAAATTGAATAACTAAAATGATTCTTATTTTTTTACATAGCTATTATTAAAAGCATATATATATATATATATATATATATATATATATATACACTCTTTATATTATATCTTTTTAAGCGCAATTTTTAAGAAATATTCTAACTCTAATTAACGTCCTTCTTAATGTCTCCATTTGGTTATAGACAATTAACTCATGCTCACCATTAACACACTTCTTGTATATCTGTTGCCATCATCTGTAATGTCTTTCACTCACGCATCCAGTCCAGTAGTCCAGCCTGCCAGTCACACCCTTCGCTGCGCCGATGCTCGCAGTCGCAGGTTTTCTTCACGCTGGTCACTTCTTTCGCCGTTCGCTCGTCGTCAGTCGCTGAAACTCCAGCCACTCATTCACTCATCAACTCCCGGCTCGGCGGCCCGACGCGTGTTTACATCAGTCACCCTGACCATCTGGAAGGTTGAACGCACCCAGGGTTACGCTGAGAGGAACGAGGTCATTGACCAAGAGCAGTCCTTTTCCCAAGGTCGGGAGTGACACGCGCCTTGATAAGCCACGCTTTGTAAGCATTCCTTTGTGAAAAGCCGCTGCGTCTCCAGTCGCAACTAATAGCGCTCGCGTCAATAAATCATCCGTGCCTCGCAAGCTCACAGAGCGGCCAACTGTAACACTGCCCTCTCCTCAAGTTTGTTCGTCTGTAGCAGACTCTGCTACATATGGTCGTTCGTAAAGGTAAAGTGCCAGTCAGTCGATGTGGACAACTTTCGGTTTCGCCCGAGTTCCTTGACGATAAATCCGAAATACCATATCAGTGATTTTCTTCAGAATTCTATAGGGTCCTTCCCAACATTCTTGTAGCTTCAGGCAGTATGTGTTTCTTCTCTGTGGATTGTGCAGCCACAACAGTTGTCCTTCTTGATCTACCTCGCTCGAATTCTCCTATAACACCGCATCTTCTTCCTGTTACTATTTATTCTGAGATGCTGTCGAGCATGATCATGAATGCCAACAAATGTGTTACATAATTCGCAGGAATTCAGGGGCTGCAACTTCCTCTTCTGTCGGTCGGCCAAACAGCAGGTTCACTAGAGAGGCTTAGATCTCATCCAACCCGCATCCTTGATGGTCTTATCATTGCGGATTCGTGGACTGCTGAGAGGTAAACAAGAAGAAACAATGGCATCTTTGAATCGCAGTCCTTTTCGTTGTCTGACACAAAGATCGACAGTACTGCTCAAGAGTGCGTTTAAGTCTCTCGACCATTCCATCCTACTGAGGGTGTAAGGCTATAGTCCTAGTCTTTTTCATCACCAGAATCTTTGTTAACTCCTGGAAGACCGCAGCTTCAAAGTTTCTTCCTGATCAGAATGGAGTTCTAGTGTCCACCAGACCTAAAGAAGACATTATCTGTAAGTGCATTGACCACAGTACATGCTTTTTGGTTTGGAAGGGAAATGATCTGATACTGATACTCGTCATCAGCACACTTTCTGTCAGTCTGTTGTCATCATAGGTTATGTCTTTCACTTACGCATGCAGTCCAATAGTCCATCCTGCCAGTCGCATAACAGGCATGATTCGTAAACATTCCTTTGTGGAAAGGTACTGCTTCTCTGGTTGCAAATGAAAACGCGCGCGTGTCAATAAATCATCTTTGCCTCGCACGCTCACAGAACAGCCGCCTGGAAAAAGGTATTTTTTTTTAAAGTGGATGAGTCATTGCGAGCTCCTACATGTTCAGCAGCGTGAAGTGAAGAGCTAGAGCTGTATGCATTTTTAATTTGAACGTAACGTAAAGGGTCAGAATGTCACTTGCTTTCATCACAGAGACAAAATGGCGCGACGGTTCCTTTGATGTGGACGAACTGATTCACTGATTGGCTGATCATGACTCTGGGAACGGTTCATGGGTCTAATTGGCTACGCGTGGTTCATAGATATCCCCTACCGTCTGGGCTGCTAGCTGTCAAGTAAGTTGCCGGGCGTCGACTGGCGAACAGCGTTCCGGCATGTTCGTGGCTAGTGAAGCCACTTTGCTGGCGCGTGCAGTTGGAGTTCGCGGAATAAGCGGTTGTTTAAAAACTCCGCAGTCCTACGTACTCTGTGCTTCTGGTAAACCCGCTAATGCTTGGCAATCCTCGGACTTTGAACTTGAATTTTCAGCCACATAATAATAGTGCATTTGTGAAGAACACGTCTTGTGTGATATTAACTGCATAAAATGTTCTTCCCATTTAAGACGACGTGGTAACAAGAACAGACCCATTAATACTTGCGAAGTTCTCATCTATTTGAAAGTCAAACATAAAGTTATACTTTAAGGAATTATTTTCTCTTTTTTTACTAAGTTTTTTTTTTTTTTGCTCTAGGAGAATTTTTTAATATACCTACAGTATTTTATGTGCTTGGCTGTGAAGCTGATTTAATATTCCGCTTACATAGGCAGGCAAATCATGTTTGTGTGAGGGATGTCAGATAATTGAATTGCTGAGAAATGTTTTAAAAATGAACGTTTAATGAATTGTTGAAGAATGAATGACTCATAATTGTCTGCAAAATATAAATTTAAAGATTGAATGTTTAAAGGATATTTGGGTGGTGAATGTCTGAAGAATGTTTAAGAAATGAATGTCTTAGTCCTTCTAATGTAGATTTAGGTCTGCCCTGCTTCACTCTCTAATGCAACAAAATGATAAATGTGGCATGATATTTTTTGCAAGGGCCACTGGCATAACTAATGGTTAACGGCTGCCGTATTGAATTTTAACTACCTAGACATTGCAGTCAACTATGAAGTCCAATATTTCATTTCTTTGCTGAAAGAAAAAAAATGTAATGCACAGATGTTACGCTATTGTTTAAGTTATAAAAATTAAAGGTACTTAAAATAATGTCAATATGTATTTGAATTGCGAGGTTCCGTTCTACAGTATCAAATACCTAACTACAAATTTCCCTTCCAAAGAGAAAATTTCCAGTACATTTCCCGCACAATCGCGTACACAATAACATCCCGTACAATTCCTGTACTTCCAGGATTTTCCCGATCGCTGGACAACCTGTGTATGCATAGCAAAAAGTGTCACGAACTATAACCTACGCTGTCTTTGGAAAAGCAAATATGTATTTATCAAGACCGTATACTTTCCCAGTCGTAGGGTTGACCGCGGCGATTGGGTGAGAGAAGATATGTGGGCGCTTCTTAACATCAAGGTCTCGAGAGCCGATGAGGGTGGAGCGAGATGCGTATGGAGCAGCGCCGGAATGGAATGGCGGGGGAAACGGGAGATCCCCGAGAAAAACCCGCATCGTTCGGCACGTTTCCCACATGCGAAAATCCGGGAGCGACCTCACTGGGAATCGAACCCGGTTCATATAGGTGAGAGGCGAGTAGCCTAACCACTAAATTACCGCGGCCCCGCGACGTTTCAGGCAGTTGCATAATCGACTCCTTTGACTTAACTGTCTGAGTTGGATGTGATGCCATTATCAATAGTGGCATTATCGGTGTGTCAATTGCCATAAGTATTCGAGATTCATGCTCACTGTGCAACGGCATGATACTCACTATTGTAAAAAAGGTTGATTTATTAATGGGAGTAACAAAACCATAGTATATATCGACGCATTTCTCAAGGAGTGGCAAAATTAACCTCAATAGCTAAAATTGTAAATAAATTTTTTTTTCAAGTGTTTATATAGAAGTGGATCTATTACATTTTTGTTCAGCCTGTACGTGAAAATATTATAATTTTTGTTGAGAATCCATATCATTATTTGCTAGAGTACAACGATAAAATTTCTATATCATAACATATTTGAAATGTTTTTAAAATTTTCACGAGTTGTCTGATTAGCAAATTTATTTTTAATTTATCAAGTTTATTACTTGTTAGTCATGGAAATGTTAAATGTAGGTCATTAAGATCATATATATTTTACACGGCTGCTATCTAAAGACAATGACATGGCTCCATTCATAAAATTGGGACTATTATAATACTAGTTTACATTCAAGAACCACTTATCTGATACTCAAGCGAAAATTGTGTGAAAAAAACATAATGTAGGCTGAAAGAAAAGTGTAGACGCAAAAGAAAGATTATCTTCAGTTCAATATACCAGCCAGAGTTTTGGAATAACTAATAACGATGTTTGTTCGTGAATTTCTGACTATTTACGTGCTCAGATGCAGCTGGTTTAAAGTTTTCCGTTTTCCGCTTAGTCCTTCGTGGAGGGAAGACGAGTCGTTGGGTGTCGACGTCAGCAAAGCGGCTCGCTGTTCTAGCCCGATCACAGGCTGTGACGTCATCCTTCGTGAACCCACTCGCGTGCGTGCGACTTGCATTTATCATGGGACCTCCAGCATTCACTCGTCTGGCTCGAGCTTTCGCCGAGCAAATTTCTTACCAAGCGACATCGATCCTGTGTCGCATGGTACACGCATAGTCATGGAGATCTCAAATAGTTGGTTCGCGACAGGAGTCTTAATGTGGTTCGCTTTGTTTCTCGATATGTGACTTGCTATGCGCTTCGCAACTTGAGCCCAGTATGCCTACCGTTATGGGATTGATTGATATTGCAATGTTTATGTGCATAAATGATTTTCATGGCATTTTAACACATATTCTGTAGAGTGAGGTAATCGAACCTGCGCTTTGCCGCACTCTCACAACATTCCTAGCAATTGTAAACTAGGAGTAGGAGCTAATAGATAATAGTAAATATGTTGAGAGTGTGTTAAGCCACTCGTGTTTGTAAAGCTCTTCTCACCAAGTGCTACATGTCGGTGGTAAGGAGTGTTACCTACGATAGTCGTACAGCATCTCTGTCGACAATGATCGCAAAATGAAAGTCGGTGCAGCGAATGATGTATCGAATGACATAGACAGCTCAGCTGGAGCCAGCGATGATACTACCAAAGACGTCGACGAAGGGAACGCCTGTATTAGGGCACACCATTATGCGAGCGCTTCATCTTGATCAAGTGAGACAGGTAAAAATTACCGTACGAAAAGAAAATGCATGTGTGTAAATTATGCAGTTTATTACCTACCTCCTCTAACATTAAATTGTCCACCATAAATACACGCAGCCTGGTTATTTCATACTCGTGGTATATTCAACAGCACCTACAAAAACTTAGAATGCTGATGCGATTTGCTATACAGGGCAAATTGAAGGAATGATTTGAATTGTATTTATAATGCGGTTTATTTACATAAACGTACACATACAAACCAAAACGCAATGAGTAAGCTACAAAAATTTCGCATGCCAGCGCCAAAACGCTCTTCTGCAAGCTATGATATGTGGAGGGGAGGGGGGAAGAGATCTGACTGGAAACTGAACAATTAAGAACGACGCTCACTCATTTAAATACCTGCCACCCTTGACCTTACCAGTTACTCGTACTATGTTAGACTTGCACCAAAAAGATGAGAACTTACTTGAATTGCTATGTCTGCAAAGTGTAGTTGAGATTAGGTTTATCAAAATATACGAGTGTCGTGTCGTAAACTTCGTCAATTATGCACGCTTCTCTTATCTATGGCCCGAACAGTTAGTTGAAATGTGGTAAGGTTTTGCCACTTTCAAAAGTTAGATTGATGGATTTTGACCAGAATACCTAAACATTAACTTCAGAGCTTATACGAAGCTTGTATGCTTAGACAGGATATAAATTACCAGACTGAAATCTCACAAGTCTGCATTTTCTTCATAAAGTACGCATTTTCTTCCAGTTACATTTATTTATGAATAAATCATATTGATTTAACGGATTCGGTAAGCATAATTAGCAAAATGTTTTCATCATATTCATCTCTTCACCTTTTGTGCATGCAAGCGCACTGATTCCCATTGGCCAGTTCTGCTTATTGGACTGATACTGAGTGTGTGTATATATGCGTATAAATGTTACAGCAATATGGATATTTAGAACAAATGTTTTTTTTTTATAAATTAAATAGAACAAAGTTAGCGAAATACGTACATTGCAATGTTATAGGGCCACACTTGCGTTCACAGATGTGTACTCTAGCACATTACGAGAGGAGCAAGAGAATATATGACTAATAGGGTCGATACCAGCAACTCTAACGAGAAGGTGACAGAAAAAAAGCTAATGGGTGCGTGTGGCACTAGCACAGGAACGTTTTTTTCTTCGTTTCTTTCCTCTTGCTTTACAATGTGCCACAAATCACAACTAACTGTCGGTGTAGCACATTTAATATTTGCAATTTGTTTGCTGCATGCTTGTCCATGATGATCATTATTCAGCGTCCCACCCCGTAATACAATGACCAAGAGATTATCTCTGGGTGGCTAACGTGTTGCCTACCCACAAGGTCATTGTTTTTTGTCTGTTTAACACGATAATAGTGGGTCTTAGAGTGTTGTAACGAGAGTGCCTTTCTAACTTATTACCTCCTACTGCTTGATACGATGCCCTCAAACATCAAAATTTTCTCAAGGTAACAAAGTTGTGTGCAATAACCAGGTGCAAACTGCTATTTTTTACACGGTGGAGGTGTGTACGACATATCATACCTTCATTTTATTCAATATCGTGTTTTAATTAACTCGGATACCAAATGTTGTTCCTCTAACGCAATAAACCACATAATACGATTTTCAGACTCCGCATTTAAGGGGTTCTACAGCCCTTATTATTTGAATTGGACATTGTGTCAGGTTTCAAATTTCTTTTTTTCACGTCAGCAATCCCCTGGCACAATTTGGTCACATTTCCCAAAACACGTTTTATGTGTGTGTATAAAAATAAATATATGTGTGTATATATATATATACATATCTACGTACATACATACACATACATACACCAATATAAAATTTTTTGTATTGTACGTTTTTAAAACGGAAAATATTAAAGAAATATTTCACGTCCACAAAACGAGTTTTGGTTATTTATTCCCGCCAGTTCTGTATCCTTACAGTGTAATTAGTAAAAGCGGAAAAGAGAAAAAAGCGCGCATTAAAAAAGTTATTTTTGTGTATAAAATTACTATCTTTGCAAGTCTCAATAGTACTTTGAATAAAAGAACCGTTGATGTTATAACGTCATAAAAATGTAGCGACTTTGCTTGGAATCCCGTAGAGGCGCATTGCCGACGATAAGAATGCCCTACGCATTAAGGCAGTACAGTATCTCGTCGTCTTGACTATTTCATCATTTTACCATTAAAGCACTTCTATTGGCGAAAACGCCGAGTGCCTTCAGAAAGCACCCCAAGCGTGGAATCCATAAAACATCAAACTTGATCCATGCCACAGTTGTTCTAATGTTTCCGGATTTGACGAGTGTCTGTGTGGTCATGTCATATTTATCCTGAGACTTCCAGAAAGCAATTGCTTTTCGTAGGCGTTGGAACAGTGTGGCCAAATTACTGCCTGCAGCTGTTTCCACAATGCACCGGCTGTCATGTTTTTAAGCTTTATTGATTCAGTGTTTCTGTAAACGCGTTGTTTGTGTCATTACACGACTCCTGAGGGGCGTATCCAAGTTCGTGAGGGATCGAGGTCTTAATAAAAATAAAAGAACAAAATTTGATTTTTAATATATTCACACACTATAATTAACATCCTTCTTAATGTCACTGTTTGGCTGTATTCAATTAACTCTTACTTATCATTAACACATATTTGGTCTGTCTGTTGCCATAATTTGTAACGTCTTTCACTTACGCATCTAGTCCAATAGTCCAGCCTTCCAGTCGCACTCTTTACTGCTCTGACGCTCGCAGTCGCAGATTTTCCTCCCACTGGTCCCATCCGTCGCTACTCGTTCCTCTACACGCTCGTCGTCTCTCACTTAACGTCGCACGATCACCCAGACTCCCGACTCTCATAAGCTCTCTGCTCGGAGGCCCATTGTACTTTCATTATACCACTGGTCTTGATCTGGGAGGTTCTACGAACCCCGAGTCACGCTGAGAGAAACTAGGGAAGTGGTAATGACCATAACATACCTTCAATGACACCCGATACCCAAGGTCGGAAGCGAAACGCGCCCTGATAAGCATGACAGGTACGCTTAGTAAACATTCCTTTGTGAGATCCGCTGCGCCTTTAAATCATTCGTGCCTTTCACGCTCGCCATCTGTAACCATATTCTGGTCACTACAACGGGCCAAGCACGTTTCTCTTGGCGGGCTCTATTTACGTTCAGCTTTTTGCAGGAGTTGGGTTCAGTTCAGTGATTTGGGTGGCTCTTAACAACGAGGTATTGACAGCCGATGAGGATGAAATGAGATGAGAATGATGCAGCGCCGGAATGCAAGGGCGGGGGAAACGGCAGATCCCCGAGAAAACCCGCCGTCCGGCATAGTCTAGCACGATTTCCACATGCGAAAATCCGGGGGTGACACCGCCAGGAATCGAACGCGGTTCGCCTTGGTGGGAGGCGAGTAGTCTAACCTCTACACCGCCGTGGTCCCAAATTCCTTGTATAATTATAAAAAAAAAAAATCATAGTTCAAGATCAAGTGCTCATCATGAAAGCGCCAATCAACTAACAAATGATATCACCTGGAGTATAGATAGAACTGACAATTTCAGCTTAGCCGTCAAATGATCTCGCGAAATATCCGGGATTCCATACATGAGGAAATCCAAGGTGGCGGCTCCTGTACATCGATTATCATAGGAACTATAAAATACGTTTACTGCATCGGTCATTGCAAGGTTAATTACACGCTGCAGGCCGTCGTGTTTTCAAGGTGGATCACTTGTTAGTTAGCACTCACGTGGTGTGGATGCCTGAGGGTTCTGAGACGTTAGGAAACCACGCCTTGTAGCGCCTGAAGAGGAAATGTGAGTTGCACAAGCGGTGAAGCAACTCAGATACGGTATAAGCGGGAGAAGTTAGAAAAAAAAACACTTCGCAAACGGCAATATCCACCCCGCTTCCCGCATGCAAAAATCGGGGATGAACCTGATGCAAGATAGAAACTGGATTAACGCGGCGCCGTAAAGTTGATCTTAGAGAGCCATCAACGGCATGTGGCCCGAGTCGGCTAACCACGGGAATCGCGTGACAGATTTGATAAGGCCTCGCCGTTGTTTTATCCTTCCAGTGTTCAGAATTGTGCGATTTAAGTCGAAAGCAGGAGTTTTCTAAATAGATTTTATTTAAACCACCCTGCTGCTCTGTGAGTATGTCACACAGTTAGTTGATGTACGAGCCAGTTATTCTACCAAGACCAGCTTCTTGCCTAGGAAAGATAGGCTGGTACGATCGGTAGATTTTATGTATAGATGCATGTAGTTCCCCCTAATAAAATTTTAATAACCAAACAGATGACAATAACCTTCTTTGAATTTGACGCTAAAAGTTATTACAAGGCAGCGATTCGTAAAAACGTCTTTTCAGCGAAAGAAACATGCCACATAACGCAAGCACGACTTAAATTCAAAGCAATGTACTATATAAATTAACGTGCATTACTCTATGTAGTAATAATTACATAACTCTTTTCACCATAGGTGGTAATTTTGCACTCGTTCCCCACGCATTACATTCGCCACCTATGTTACTAACAAAAGTTTAAAAACCTTCATATTACAAAACTTTGCCTATTACGAAAAAACCACAATATATTGCCAACAACACTAAAGTAATCTGAAAATCATGATAAATTAATAGATACCTATTTTCAATTTTCTGCGTTAATATTTTTATATTGTGTAACGTGTAATATTTTGTGCGACTTTCCACATTGTTTAGATTAAAAGTGTCCTTAACTTAATTATAAACATCATTCAGCTATTTGCCGGGCTTGAAAATATACTGTAGCATTTCTATCGGAAACATATTCCAATATATATATATATATACATATATATACTAATTTTATAAATGCCAAAGTGTGTGTTTGTTTGTTTGTCCTTCATTCACGTCGCAACAGAGAAAATGATTGACGTGGTTTTTTGCACAGAGATAGTTGGAGGGCAAGGAAGAGACATAGGCTACTTTTTATCCCGATAAAAATATTTCATTCCCTCAAGAAATTTTTTCAGTAAAAATAGCGCTCGGGGTACAATACTGCGTCAATGTAAGTTTTTAGTGTGGGATGAAAGCACAATGTGACACTAAAAAGCGATAGAGGCCCCAAACCGAACTCTACAGGATATACGAAACAATACAGACATTATGGGAGGAATGGTTGTATTACTGGCTGGTGACTTCCGCCAAACTCTGCCAGTGATTCAGAGGGGCACACCTGCAGATGAAATCAAAGCCTGTCTCAAGTCGTCAAGCTTATGGGCAAATGTCAATAAATTCAGCTTGACGACAAATATGAGAGTGCACCTCTACAATGACGTTGATACAGGACATTATGCTGATTACACTATTAAAAATTGGAGATGGGCGGTTAGAAAAAGATGCTGAGGGCTGTGTGTCACTAACGGGGGATTTTAGTAATTTGGTGCAGAGTGATACGGAACTAATTGCTAGCGTTTACCCAGATCTACAAAGAAATATAAATGACTACCAGTGGCTATGTAAAAGAGCGATTCTAGCACCAAAAAATGACATTGTTAGTGCTCTGTTCTGTGCTTATGATCAGTGTCTGTCTACTAACAAATACCGTTATTTCTCCCTGTCAGTTTGTTGCTATAACCACGCGAGCGAAGCCCAGGGTGTGGACGTGAGACCTT
>NQII01002151.1:283586-385540 GCA_002778355.1 Clitarchus hookeri
GCTCGGCCGGCACTCAGTCAGCTCGCGTCTTTAGTAACCAAACTAATCACGTTCGAGCATGTACGTGTATTTATTTCGAGTTCGCTACGAATTTTGATTTCGATTATTTATTTAAAGAAAAACCTAAACAATTATTCTGTAGTCCAAGTGAGTGGAGCCACGGGCACAGCTAGTGTATACATGTGTATATACCCTTCTACGTGAAAGAAATAGGATCATATGCCGTTCAACATAAATAATGCAAAAAATTGATTCAATCATCTTAGTACAAATATAGCATGCAAGCTTGCGTACAGCATAAAAAACATTAACGTGAATTTCCATAGTACTTAAGTTTTTGAAAACATGGATAATATTTCAGCAGTTACAACTCAGTAAGTTTGCAGATGTATTAGAAATTTTCGGTTGATACAGAAATTGCAGGGAATGGGATCCTCGTTCCTTACACATATCGTGAAAGAAAGTTTGCTGAGAGTTTTATCAGAACTAAATTTTTAGTATGCGTCACGTAACCTAATTGCGCAGGTAAATTTACGATAACTCGTTCGACTGTTTTGGGGTGATAACTTTGTACCACATATTTTAATTAAAAATAAGTACTTTAGAGGCCTCCCCGCCCCCACCCAACAGTTTCATGTGTACCTCATAGTGTTGCCACTTTTATTTATAAGGCATTCAGTGACATGTAGTATTTATTACTTTTAGCATTCACTGGAAATTAAATTAGGTAAATGGTATAGAATTGCTCTGACTTGCACCAAATGACTGAATGGTATAGCAAATCCATGGTTCCTTCCAAATTTTCTGAAGCCCTGCTGAATTTCTACTCTCATGATATTTCTCCATCTCATATAAGCAAAACCTTCTAATTCTAGAAAATTACACTGCATTCGTGCGCAATCAATTCAACAACATTCACCATGAGAACAATTTCTTTCATTGCCAACACCCGCCTATTTTCTCACTGGTTTTAGTAATATGTTTTATAAATGAAATTTTATAGTAAATAGATGAAATAATAGGTCAACGTTAAATATAAACGAACAGAAAAGATACTTTTAAGTGGACGGAAGTATAATTATATATTTAGGAGTTGAAAAGAACACGTCATACAAGGGCTGATTTCACAAAGGTTTGATTAGAAAAGTGCGAAGACACCGTGAATAGACTATAAAATATATTTCTCCGCTTGATTTGTCGGAATATTCCTCTGGATGTGTATTCTTGACCAAGTTTCCAACAAATGTTGCTGCAACGCCACGTATCATTGTTCGTGTAAACATCCTTCGCACCGCTCTTAGCACTGTCGCTGTAAGCGAAGGGCCTTTCAAGTCGCTACAGTGCGAAGGTGATGTAATTGAATCTGTTCTGCGTCTCCAGGTTTATCTACGTGCCGTGTGCAGACGAAGGCCGGCTCCGCATGCGAGCACGACGTGATTCTACCTATAGTGTTTTGGTACCAAAAAGTCTGGACTAGCATATTTGGAAGTAGATTGTTTAGTAACACCTTTATCTAATAAATTTCTAACTTGATTTCATAAAAATTTTCATCTGCGGCGGTGCCAATCTATATGGATGGCATTATATTTGTTACGTAGTTTTACTTGATACTCTACCAATTTAGTGAGGCCTAACTCATTGGTAAGGACCTTGGGAAATCTTTTACATAATTTCTCAATACCAGAATTCTACTGTTCTTCAAGATGCTCCAAAGAATCTATAATTTGATTGGACTCTGCTCTACGATCTGGAGAAACACTTTGCTTCAGTTGAGAATCCACCAATGGTATTTTTGTGTCAGGTGAAAACTTAAAGAAAATATGTTCATCTTGAATATCAAGGTCTAGGCCAGTAGCAGGCATGAGTTCTGTGCCGAAATAAAGTCTAAACCAAGTTGTTTTTTGGAAACAAGGCAAGAGAAAATATCAATTTTCTACTTTAAAGTGGTGAAACGAGATATCGGCAGGGCCTGCCTTGACACAGTATAACAATGCACGTCAGAGGGTTCAACAGACTAACTTACCTTAAATCTTTTAATTTCTCAAGAAGTCTCTCAGAAATAACGGTACGTGCAGATCCAGAAGCAACAAGAGCATTAACAGATAATGGCCCTAAATTTACCTCAACAAGGGGTGTCTTAACCTTTCGAATGCCCACTACATTAGGAAAATTTACGTGACGTATTTTAAACTTTCTCTTTTCAATGTGGTCGTAAGGACCGAACAGCTGTTGAAAGTTCCTGCAAATTTTCACATTTTGAAAAAGGTGAGCATTATACTGAGTATTGGCAAACTTCCAGAGTTGCGAAGAAGACAAATGACGTGTTGTCTCCATGTGACTTGCTTTTTTACTTGTAACACTGGCCAATCGTGTGGCCAGACATTTTGCAATACCCACAAGAAGTTGGCTGTCAGGAGCAAGAGAATAAGAAGGTGAACGGGATTTGTCATCTCTCGGTATTCATTTATCAGTTACAGCATGGGTGGAAGAATCACGAAGCTTTTTCTCTCTTTCAGTAAAACGAAATGATTCGTGTGGCCTAAAAATATGCTGCCATTTTTAATCAGCATATCTGATGTTCTGGGAATGTATGCATGCTTTATAAAATTCAGAAAAAGTGTTGGGATTAGAAAAAAAAACACTACACGAGAATGCTCTCGAGATTCTAAGCCATCTTATATGATATTGACCACTTCAGATTCTGGGAGATTTAAACAAATGTGATGGCAGCCTCCTTAACACTGCTCACATACATAGAAAGAGCCTCCTCAGGTAAAAAGTCATTTCATTTAGTTTTAAAAAAATTTGTACTTCTTGAAAATAAAATCCATACTGTGACTTTTCATAGTTAAAAACTTTTAAATCGCTGTATTGTTGAAGTCGGAAATATTTTTTATCGTTTATTTTTCTATTGATAGCATTGCCAATGCATTTAGGAGATCTCGACACATAGCGTTTCTCAAAAATGTCTTTACTACTTTTAAAGCTAAAAACCACGTTCTGCTTCAGCAGTTGTCAATGGTGTGGTAGGTAATATACGAAGTAGTTTAGTTAATTTCTGAAATGTGTCCTCTATGTTGTTGTTCATAATGAAACTCAACAACTACAAGGTGCCATGAATTTGCCGAAAATCCTGCCTTTCATATGAAACAGAAAGTTCGGTTTTCAGTCTTTTTTTGTTTTAAACAGAATAAGTTGTCACAGAAATATCTAATAGCTTATCACGAAATCTAGATGAATAAGCAGCAATGTTTCTTCCATCTATCAGTTTAGCCGCATCAAAATGCTCCGTGTTTTCGGACCTGTCTTTTGCGTAAACGATTATTTCGTCACGAACTCCTTTTGCAGCCGTACTTAAATCGTCACGCCTACATCGTTTAGGTACACTTTCAGTCATTTCGTCAACTTTGAGGTCACTGTGAATAGTTTCAATGCTATCTTGCACACTTTGTACAGCTTGTACAAAACATTCTACCCCGTTTTTAATACTTAAAAATCCGCTCGACGAGACTGTACTTGTTGGAATGGAATGTCAACATGAGGCAAGATTCTGTGAAAAAATGAGAGCCAGAAATTGAATTCATTATACTTAAGAAAATGACAACCCACGGGCCTTAAGTACAGTATCTTTGTTCTGGTCACTCTGTAGTGTTTCAAAACACTCAATTAACGCATCGCTATTTTCATAGACCATATGTATGATTCTAGACTTATTCCACCTTGTTTGAGATGCCCTTGGAATCCTACGTGCCACTTTCTCTTATAATACAGCCAGTCGTTTGCGCGAATTAAAAAAAACTGGTAAGACCTTGATATTAGAGAAAAAACTCTGGCAGTTTTATTTTGTGAGGCACGCAGATAAATCGGCCATATTAAGAACAGTTGCGTTATGTGTTTTACTTGCAATGTCTTTTAATATATTATTTTAAGTGTCCTAAGTCTAAAACACCTTTCGTACTCCATGAGGGTTCTACGTGGAACATTACAGATGGAAAACAAAACAGTGCATTTACTACCGGACAGCAGCAAATCCACGATGTTCAATCGTAAATCTTATTGAAATATCGTTTGTATTCACCTTTTTTTTATTTTTATAGCTTTTCGTAAAATTAAGGTCGGAAACTGGTAGGCCTAACAGCTTGATTGTAAGTTTCTCTGCGAACGGTGTATCCAACAGCGTAAACACTGAATTCATTATAAAAAAAACTTTCACGTAATAGACACGAAAATAGACACGAAATCCTCACACGTAAACAGAATGTAAGTTGTCCGGAAACTGGTCAAGCCACCTAAAAAATGGTTCTCGTCGTAAATCTTCGGTTAGTGTCGGAGGATTTCGATGGTTGTGGGAGACATCTGTGTTACGCGGATTTTTTTTTTTTTTTTAAATCCATTCCAACATAATGTATACTGGCTTTTAAAATTTGATAAAATGTGTAATTGTTATAGTAACTATTGCCAGTTATGTAATTAATATAATTTTAAGTTTTATGGAATAGCTTGTTATTCTACAAGTGTTTAAATTTGGTTTAAGTATTGGCATGTTATTCTTTTATAAGATGTAAGGAAGGAATATTTACTCATTTCTTTTTTGATAATTTTGGTTATTTATTAGGGTGCTAATGGTTCTTAATTTGTGGCCCTTTTTTTCAGAAGGAAAAAAAGGGAGTACCACCAGTAAAAAACCTTATATTTCCGGTGAGCTCCAAGCAATGTTCCTACGATACTTGTGGATGTGATTGCCCGGAAAGGGGGGGGGGAAGAGAGCGACACTTGCTGTTTCTACCTGCCATGACGTCACCTTTCCGAGCACTGCATGCCATGCCAACCCCTGCTCGGCAAGTTCCCCGCAGGGTGGCAGTTGGTAGGCGGGAAAACTTTCTCACTGGAAGAGGAGTAGTGTAACCACACATACCATATGGAAACATACTAGGAGGTGAGGACATGTTTTGCTCAGTGCAACTGAGCAACCGATACACTACACAGCCGGCCTCCACCGAGCCTACATATATTTTATAAATTCTGCAGAGCAATACTCCCCCCTTCCCCTTTTAAAATCAAGGAACAGCAGTTCCTTCCCCAGTAAAGTCCATGGCCTGTCTCCCTGAGCGGGGGAAAACACAAACTATATACACAAATTGTCGTCGTTGTCTTCTGGAACATTTTCCGACGACCCCGGAGTGGAAACGCCCCTTGGTGATGTGATGGCTGGCCGGCGTCACGTTGTCATTGTGATTCTTGAGGGGGGAGGGGAGGGGCAGCAGACGGGGCTTCAAAGCGGCACGCTAGCGCGCCGCCCAGATGCAGATGGACTTCCTCGCCGAGAGTCTTCGTCGACGGACGTGAGTGGCCCTGCCTCTCCTGCCACACGACCTAGGTTTAGCTTTGCTACTCGCGGCTCACGCCCTGGGTACTGTGGTCGGCCAGGAAACTGGTCATCTAGAGCCTAGCCCCTAATGGGTCAGCGGCCACAGTTCACTGCACCAATAAATTGTTAGGGACACTGATTAAAAATAACACACACTCCAGGAGTTCTCGGAATTTCTTCCCTCCCCCCCCTTCCCCCNGCTGGCTGGGGGTGCGATTCAAACTAGCCGGCAGACCCATCTGCCTGGCATCAGACTACAACTGGAGGACGGCACTTCCATACCTGCGGCCGAAGCATCTCTCTATCTAAAAACCCAAAAGATAGAACAATTTAATGAACAAATTTTAGAGCACAAAGCAACTGAAGGATCAAGTGAGATGGACACGGAACCAGACGATGTTGAACTGTTCGCGGTCAACCACCTCAGAAGAAAGAAAGTGGACCAGTATCACGGCGACAACAAGCGCCCCCGCAAAACGCCGCTAGTGGTGCCAACAACGAACCCAATACCGGTTTCGAACAGGTTCAGCCATCTGAAGGAAGTCCCTGACGAGGCTTCCACGCCAACTCCAGGCCCCTCGGGCATTCCACCGCCCAGCACGCAGTTGCGTGTCGCGGAAACCAAAAGCCAAAGAAAACCAAACCACAGGATCGTAGTTCCTGAAATTCAGAACTACAGACCAGTGGTGCAGCTGATCGGTCAACTGTAGCAAAGCCGGCTTCACCATATCTACAACTCGTGACGGACGTAAACTCCACATCGTAACGTCCGATCGCACACTGTACACGAAGGCGCAGAATTCAACGACAACCTCTGCCGTTATATTCTACACATTCTGTGCAAAATCCGACCAAGGCCAAAAAGTGGTTCTTGACCTCCCGTCAACCACAAGTGCCTTAGAACTTCACGTAGAGCTCACCGACCGCGGCTACGATGTTAAAAACATCACCCAATTTTTGCAAGAGCATCCCAGACCCCAGCGATCCCACCTACCCGGAAAAACACGAGCTTCAGCCGCAAAATTATTCCTGCGTTATGGCCGCGCGAAATGAAAACCTTCCACCTCTCGTTTTAGTAGATAGACTGAACTTAACCATGGTACACCCCTGTCTGTACAGGAAAAGGCCACAAGACATTTCCAGGTGCAGTAGTTGCATGGCACTAGGCCACACCCACAACTATTGCAGTATGCAGACAGTCTGCCCACAATGTGCCCGGCCACACAACGTAGGCATCTGCCCGAACCTTGAGAATATACCAATTTGTTGCAACTGGCACGGCCCGCATCAATCATCCTCAAAAATCTGCCGCAAATTTTTGGTGCAGAAAAGACAAACTCAGGCAGATAAATTCAAGGCTCAAATGCAACTAAAACCCAAGCCAGTTTCAGTGCCGGCTAGAAACTTGGTGCAATATCAAAATATATAAACAGATGCACAAAACCTGCCTCGTAGCCGTTTGTACGCGCAAGCGTAGATAGGCATTCAGAGGCCAGCTGCAACCACAACGCCCACTCTACCCTCAGACGCGCAGGAAAAACCCACGCCACACCGCGCCCAGACGGGTTCAAACCTCGACAGTCTGCCCCCCAGAGTGCGTCAGGAGGACTGGGAGAAACACTCGAGAACATGAGCTCGTTTATGCGGTTCTTGCCTTGAGTGTAATTTCTCAGCCATCATGACACATTTCCTACCTTACATGGCAAGATGTCAAACAATAACTAACCCCCAAGGAAAAAAAACATTTTTGCTTGTAGAGGCCCTCAGCACGTTCTCTTATTATAAATAAATTATCTGTCCTTCATAAATCGGTTCCGGAAACTCCTGGTAATTTAAAAACAATAACACAAACTCTGACGAGCGAAATACACGCGAATATAACCAACACCAGCTGATCGCAGCACTGTCTATTATAATTAAATAACCTTAACTGCACTCTGCAAACAAGTTACTTATAAAATATAAAGTTAAACTCTTATTTGTCTGATTTTTTATTATAAAAACCAAGTAAAAACTTAATTGGCAATTGCAAAAATTTTCTCAGTATTTAAAATCAAAGTTTAACCTCTAAATGGGACACGTAACAAAAATCCAAATACTTTCTCACTTAAAATATATTATGAGAAGTCATTATATTCACTTTACAACCCTAATTATATATTTTTAATTTTCCCCGTGCGAATTCTCAACTTCAAAACGTGTCCCACGTAAAAATACGACAGTGCTGCCATCTCTGAGAGGTGGATGAAGTCCCGCCTTCCGCGAGACCTCTCGGCCAATCAGAGAGCTTCGACTACGCCAAACTAAAAGTTAATATTTCTAGCTCGCGTTTCAAGCTTTCTCTACAACACTACGGCCTTTCTCGTAGTGATACGGAACAAATTATTTAAAATAACTGTATTAAACTAATAATTACACGCACTCAGCGTTCTTGAAATCGTTTTAAACGAAGTTTTTAAACAACTTTTAATCACTCGTCAGAGTAGCACACACACACGAGGATAAAACGTAATAAATAAACAATTAAATTAATAAACAGATACAATAAATGTAATTTAAAACAGAAATATAGTTTATTATACTTATTCTCGTCATCAGTACCTTCCTGTCACATTTCATATACCAGTTACCCTCAGTAACTGGTATGGGGAACAACTTAAGTATCATACAATTATTATTCCTTTTCTTGGACCACTCCCTCACGACGTTTCGCGTTCTTAACATTCGCTTCTGGCGATTAGATTCAAATCACCAAAATTTTAACATTGAACTTAGGTGTAGCCCATCAATATATACATTTCAGAGCCAAAAAAAGTGGTATAGGCGTTCGTATGCAAATAACAGAGGTATGGAGCCAATCAGAGTAACGCGATGCGGTCGGCAGCTAGATCGGTTACTGCTGCTACAATGGCAGGTTAGCAAGATTTAAGTGAGTTTGAACGTGGTGTTATAGCCGGCGCACGAGAGATGGGACATAGCATCTCCGAGGTAGCGATAACATTTGGATGTTCGCGTAAGACGACTTCACGAGTGTATCGTGAATATCAGGAATCCGGTAAAACATCACATCTTCGACATCGCTGCGGCCGTAAAAAGATCGTGAAAGAACGGGACAAAATACGGATGACGAGAATCATTAAACGTGACAGACGTGCAGCCCTTTCTCAAATTGGCGCAGATTGGATTTGTGGACTGCCCTGCAGGATTCACGGTGTGAATTGCTTCCTGCATACCTTCAGACATTAGTCTAGTCCATGTCACGTCGTCTTGCGAGACTTCTGCGTGCTTGGGGGGCCCCTACACGATGTTAGGCAGGTGTACCAGTTTTTTTGGCTCTTCAGTGTATATATACATGTATGTTACTTTAGTGTCACATCGTTGAAAAAAATTTGCTCTCTTTCGTTTGTTTCAAAGTTGCAGCGATAACACAATATTTGCAAGAATTTAAATGTTTTCAAAATATAATTTATTTGTAGAATTTGTAAATGAAGAAAGTTCAACCGGTAAGCATCATTGAGTATTTTAGATACGAGATCGTTTAATTGCGATTCAATAAGAGATCACCTCTACTGTTCTGCATATGTGCTAGTGTAAACGCGTCAATAGTTACATGCAGTATTGATTAAATTAATTTTATTATAACTGTAGATTTTATTTTCTGGAAAAATGTCCGTACTTTCTGAGTAGGATCCGAATATTTGTCACTTAGTTCCTTCGAATTTAGGAAAGTATGCCAAAGTCCATAAGCGTAGACACGTATCTGTTCAGTTGGCAATGCTGCGCTATCGTCGGATGAGGGACCATAGACTACATATGAGGTAAACGTCTTATTTGTCTTTTGTGCATGTACCCAACATTAACCTACTCCAAAGGAACACAACTGTCAAAGTCACATGGTCAATAGTGTTGAACGAGTTTGTTTATATTAATTTTCAAAAGACAGACACTTGTATATGAATAAAATACATTTACCATTTTGAATTTTAACTTATTGCATTCCAAATTGGTTAGAAGAAGTATACGAACGTGACAAAGCCCTTTGTTATGATTCAGCAAATGCGGACAAGCCTAGCGAACTGCAGACACGCGCTGGTGTCCAGGCCAGGCGGAGAATCCAAAACAGACTACAACAATAATAGTTTGTATGGCATCTCAGCGAAGCGCCAGCGGAGTTCCCCTCCCGGCGGCGCGGTATTTGGGACAACTACGCCATAAACACTATACCATACTTATGAAAACTTTGTACGGGGTCCGTCTGTCTGTCTGTGGGCGAACGCCGAGCTGAAGCTAACAAGATGCAGCTTGGCATGCCACTCGTCGCATTCCGATACAACACTCAGTCTACGGCGACGACATCATTCAGCTTTTAGTCATATATTTTAATTGATTAGGACCTTCCTTGCCAATTTCTTATTTTAATTGTATCTCATAGCTATTCTATTAAATACATTTTCTGCCTCCATAATTATCTTCCATTCTTACCTCATAATAAAATAAACCTTCCTGAGTCTCAAGTATAAAATAAACAAACGTAACAACTTGTTTGCTAAATAGTGCTCTAATCAATCTGAAATCCTATCAATGCCATTTTTCACAGTCGTGTTTGCAGAAAATCAGCTCAGTGTTGGGACACGGACACTGGTTGAGCACAGCCAGCGGGACCGGTCTACATCAGCCTTTGTTTGTGCGAGGGACGGGATGGGGGACGAAATTTTCCGCGCTGCGACAACCGCACTGACGCAACGCCGTAAATCACTCACGTGGCCATTCGCTGTGGTTGTAATAATTGCCTAGGCGGAGTCGTCCTTGCCGACTGAGATTCGTGACGTGCTGCCCATGCAGCTCTTGAGGTTACACGAGTTTCGGCGGAACAATGTACTCAACACGAACAGTTTCCGACGCCCAGAGGCTGTCAACTGTGTAGTGAGCACTTTTGAATCCCAACTTACTCTTTTTCCCATCAGCCATTCTTTATCCTTCCACAGCTTTTTAAATTAAATATTGCCATGTAAGTGATAAGCATAGTGTAAATATTTCACTGGACCCGAAATGTAACGCCTAAGGCTACAAAAAGATATATTTATTCACTGTTATTCCAAATGACAGGGGTTCTAAAAATGCTCACTTTACCGTGAATAGCCTGCAGTTTTGAAGACGTTCAAGACGCTAAAATTATTTTACACATTTTAAGCAAAATGCATTCTTTATCGTTACGATATGAAGAGCCCGTAAAAAGCATAAAGTTGAGAAAAATTATTTAAAAAAAATTTTTACTAGTTATAAATATATATATTAGGTTCATGGTAATGTTAAATTTACTTATAGTGGAAGTATGCAATGTAATCGGAGAAGTAGATCCTAAGCAGGGCTTCCAAAAGTGATCAGTTTACTTTGAACAGTTAATACCATTATAGGTTGTTCACTGTAAAATGAGTACTTTTGAAAGCCCTGCTTAGGATCTACTTGCATGCACGTTATGTATTTTTCCGCCATATGAGATTAACATTGCCATGTGCTTGATACTTTTATACATACATTGGTCAAGTAAAACTCTATAGTTACTATAAAAGCAAATATTTTCAGAATTTTCTTCTATTTATACATATTATAAAACTCAACGTCTCTCTGTCTGTCTGTTGGTGCGTTCATCACTCGAGAACCACGAATTCAATTCACGTGTTTTTTTTTTAATTCGTAGCTATGTTCTCTGGCCAGGTTATAGTATATACGTGGGGTAACATAAGGAACAAGCAGTGACGATAATAGTGAATCAAGTCGGAAAAAAGTTTGCTGCCAGCGCGCCCTCTTGCAATACGCTGTCTAAACCGTTAAAGATGGAACAGTGTCATGTAGTAAATAATTGTGTAGAACAAAAATATATTTGGTCCCAATAAATATTTATAGCACATTACAGATCAACACGATCATTTAAATATGCCCGCGAAGTTTATGCATTGTAAATAATGAACAATATAGGTTATGTTGTATTTATTACTTATTTTATGAATACGTTTCGGTGGTGGCATAATTATTTTAATAACAGCCATATTTTTCTCATTGTGGGTACATTTACCCCATAAAAGAATTTAAATTAATTGCGTGATTAACACTAATAACTATTTATTATTGTAACTAAGCCGATGCTTAACGTAATAATAATATGTATATAGGACCTACAGTTGCTACACAGACAAAATTCTAACTTATTTAATACAACATTTGGTGCTAAGTTAGATAATAAATGTTTGTATTTTGGTGCAATTACATTCACATTGGTGTAGGCGTTCAAGTATAACCCATTTCTAAGTTACGTTAACAACAGCTGTTGCTGGCATCTGTCAAACGTCTTTATAATATAAATAGAAACAGGTTACATATGTCATGATGTATAGTAGTTCAATGTAAACATATCAGCGAGACCTTATTAGACTTATTTATTACAAAAGAAACAATTCACTTTTGAATTTACACAGAGGCTCGTGGCTGCACCAAGTTTTTTCATTACTTTGCTTCGTGTTTGTGACGAAAGCGAGCGTTTCAAACTAAACCTCGTGCAATTTTCGAAGCAGTCTTGATACTAAGTTATTTTGCGGGTTAATCAATTAAGCTTTTGTTAATTAGAATAAAGGGGTTTGCATCGTTGAAAACTTACGCAGAAAGCAGTAGGATTTGACTGAGCAGTAACCTCACAAACATTTAGTAGGATCAACAGCGATTTATTCTATTTTCCTGCTGGTTAAAACGACTGTGAAAACCAAAATGAAAGTAAATAAACTCCTGTTAACATTTTGATTTCAAACAATAGACTTTAAAGAAGCGTTTTTATTGTATACTTAACTTTCGTTAGGTTACTGCTCAGTGCCAAATCCTTCTGCTTGATGCTTAAGTTTTCAAATGTGAAAACACATTAAGCTGGCCGGGTGTAGAATATTGCCAATGATTGGGACTGTAGCCACACACTACTCTGGTGCCAACCAACGTCTTGCTTTTAAAATTTTTTTTTTGTGCACGACCAAGGGATTATCGTTTAGTGGCGTGAGGAGGAACGGTAACATTACACGGAAAACTTTACCTGCAATTTTGGCATCTGCAACTTGCCATACACAAAAATGCAGTCTGCACAATAGGAGGGTACAGTAGTCAAATCAGGCAGCCCTGTCAATAACAAGAATTTTTCAAATATAATGTCACCTCAGCAAGCATGAAATATGCAGGGTAGAAAATGAACGTGTATACAGCTTTAGATATCACTGTGAAAAATCGAGAGAGATTGTGCAATGTTGACACATAAAATGGTCTCTTATACGAGGAGAACCAACCACGATTCCTACTCAAGCCATGGTTTACCGATATCACTCCAGGCGAATGCAGGTATGGTTCTTCATGTACAGGTCATAACCAATATCATCCCATTTCCTAATTCGGTGGGTCACTGTTTCAATTTTCAATGACTCAGTCTTCAACGAGATGTTAAAACTCCTGTGAACATGAAGCTATTTTGCGCTTCCAAGGTCCAGAAGCGAGGTAACGATAAAGGCGACACTAACACTAACACCCAGTGCCCCATCGCCCCTACGTGAAAGATGCTGAACTGACTTGCAGCGTTTCCATCGTTGCACTCTATTGTGCAAATTAATTTTTTTTAGCACTGGGACTTCACTACAAGCCCACAGATTTAACAAATGACACATAGTTGTACTTTTCTCCTACCTGTTAACGAAACTGTGCAGGTAGGTTCAAAAAATGCGATTTTGTTGTACCAAATATATAGCTACAGAGTTTATAAGGGGAATCAATGTTTAAGAAATTCCTTCTCGATCCGTCTAAAGAAAATGATAAAAAAAAAAAAAACTATTCTTCTTGACATGGTGGGGCCGCGGTATTGTAGTCGTTAGACTACTCGCCTCTCACAAAGGTGAACCGGGTTGCATACCCGGCGGGGTCACCCCCGAATTTTCGCATGTGAAAATCGAGCCGGGCGATGCCGCTGGTTTGCGGATTTTCTCAGGGATCTCCCGTTTTCCCCGCCTTTGCATTCTGGAGCTGCTCCATACTCACCTCACTTCGCCCTTATCGGCTCTCAAGACCTCGATGCTAGAGCCGCTCAAATCTCTTCACTCATTCACTTACATGACACGGCACGTTTATAAATCTTGCAATATTTGTGTTTACCATTTGTTCAACAAATGCAACATTACATTTGTTGAGAATTTTACAACGTGTCAGTATTCTCTGAGAATGTTGCGTTGAGTATTGTTTTGTTTGAACCAGCTGTCTTGAAAATGGTAGCACTTTGAAGAAATTTTTAAAAACTGATTCGCCAATTAAATTAGGTGGCTGCAGACTTGGTGTGCAAAAGAATCCGCATACGAAAAAAAAAGTAAAACTATACAGCTTTAGATTATTTTTTTTTAGCTTTTCTTATGTAAACTCGTATTCTCAGAAAATTTACTTACTCAGATACGCGTATACATACGTGCAAACAGCGATTTCACAGAAAATATTGTACTATAGGGTCTTCTTAAGACATATTTGACATACTGTTAAAAACAAGTTACTGTTGCATTCCCAGTTTAATGATCACACGAGCCTTACCAACAGTAAAAGTCATGTTTGTGTTAATTCAAAACGGACAAATCAAAATTGCTGACAAGAATGTTTTTGCTGTCTGTATATTTATTTATTCTCACGGTAAGATGCCCTCCAATATTGTTAGATTCTGCAGTCACATCGAACCTGCTTACTGCACGAGGTGTCCCGGTTGGAATTATTGGAAGCAATCGTTCTCGTGTGTATCCCTCGCGTTTGTCACTAACAAAGTCGCGTGCAACTAAACATACGCCTGGTAAAGCAGTTCCTGTCGTCTATAAAGGTTGTATATAAAACTCTAAATAAAAAAATGTACCGCAGTGATAAGGGCAGCTCTACTGTTGAAACCATTTTTTATAATAGTGTTTGTTGAGATGTCCTCTTTGTAGCTTCATAAGAATAATATTGAAGGGTCATTTTTAGAGTTTCGATACGTTCTAAGTCTTAGTTGTAAATTAGTTGGTTTTCTTTTTATTTTCATCTTCTGTATTACGTTACGAAAGTGGTACACGTTCTTGTGATTTGGTACCTGTGTAAAAAGAAGACATTTAAAATGTATTAGAATTGTTTATATTTATACGAACGCCATCACAGCATTTCCATTACGCTATTCCCAGTACGGGTAAAGGGGTGCTTCCGTATTAAAGTTAATAACCTTTTAAAACGTCATACACACTATGCTTCACTCGGCTCGAAACAAAGGCGACCACATCCTCGTTTTTGAAGTAACTTCATGCAGGAGTAAAATAAACTTATTTTTTCTTGCAAAACGGTGATTATTTCAAACATGGAGATGTGATACCAGTGAGTTTCATCATTTAAAAAAGTTATGGTAATTGGATTACTTGTAAACACATGTATTGCTCCTATTTACCGAGTATAGGTAGAGTTTTGTGGAAGCCACCAAATGTTTTTCAGATCTCTAATAATTCATAACTGTTCATTTGCTGTTTACGTGAGGATTTAAGATTGTGTATTATGTAAGAAGTGTTTCCGCACTTAGCCTACTGGTATGAAAATAAGATGGGGAGGGGAAGAACTAAATAAGCTGAATAAAATTAATGGTCCCTCGAGATGTGCTTCACACCGCAAATAAACATAAAATAAAACTATTTGCATTTTCTGCGCATCTTCGCAGCATTGATAAACGAACTGCCAACATAACTGAAATGTAGATTCGGTTTTGTATTGTGTGTTGGGGTATATGTGATTACTAGTTAGTAGTTGACCATCTTGTTATTTAAGTAACTTGAATATTGGAGTCAAGGTATTAGTGAAATAAATTGTGGTTGAATGGCTACTTTAGCAAGAGATCAATAAAAATTAACAATTAAAATATAATAAAAAATATTCTACTACTGAGCAAACTACCAACTAATAAAAGTTTTCAATTACTGAGAAGTGTTTAAATTATTATGATTGAAATTTTTGTAAAGAAACATGTACAATTAATGTTTAGATAAAATAATACATGCAGCACAAATTGAAACGCTAAACTGAAAATAAAAATATAATTACATTTGACATTTGTCAGCTTAAGGTAGTCTTTTCACACTTGAGAAAATATTATTCAATATACAATAAAAAAATATCTCACTTGGTTCTACTACATTAATCAGTAAATAACTTTTTTTGCCTCAGCTTCTCAGATTTATGAGATGTTTAGGTGGAGGCATTAGATATCCACTTCTGAAGGAAGTGTGGGCAAATTTTACTAGGAAAGCTATAGAAAAGGGGTTATTAAGAATTATTGAAGATTAAATTAGATAAATCATACTATATCGAGATGCTGACATCTGCAACTTATTTCAGTCTTTTTTATCTGTAGTTGTCATTATTCTGGAGCAAGAAGTTCTCGTAGTTCGTGATAGAAATTTAATTGTGATCAGACAGGACATGCAGCAATTCAGAGAGCCATTTTCTGCAAATTGACGACCGGGCATTCTTCTTTTACCCCACTTGCACACAGACGGACTAACATAATGTCCTGAACAAATCTTCATTATAGGTTCTACAGTAAATAACTATTTCTCAATATATCTTCGATGAGCTTCAGGATCCAAGATGCCGACTTAAGAGGCTGTATCACCCCTTATATAAGAATTATTTGTTTTAGTGACGTAATAGAAGAGTCAGCATCATTACTGAAATTCTGACATTTTAGAAACATTACATTGATTTTTCTGTGCACATTTTTTGTACCCGACTGTTAATAGTTGTTCCCTGGTTGTCATCAAAAGGTGTGACTGAATTAACCTATAACATTTTTTATTAAGTTAATTGTTTCGTAAATATGCACTACTAGTTCATATATTGTCTTTATATCTTTATTATTTTATTATGTGTTTATTGATGACTAAAGTAATTAACTAAGCTTCTATTGTCACATTTTATAATAAATCCTGCTGAATTTTAATCAGGAAGAAATAAATAAAAATTCAATATAGCGTTATGGTTTAATTTACGTCCAGTGATCTTAGTTTTCTTTTATTAAAAACCATAGTGATACTTCGCATATAAGTAATAACACATTCACGTTACCAACAACTCCAGTGCTTCATTTTCATGGTGCACGAATAAAGTTGTTAGTGCCCAATTTAATTTTACATATAGTGAAGTGGAGAGATTTGGGCGGCTCTTAATATCGAGGTCTTGAGAGACGATGACGGTGAAGTAAGGTGAGCCTGGAGTAGTGCCCGCATGCAATGGCTGGGGAAACGGGAGATCCCCGATAAAACCGTCATCCGGCACGATTCCCACATGCGACCCCTTAGGAAATCGAACCGTCCTCGCCTTGGCGGGAGGCGAGTGACCTGGCCACGTTACCACCGCGGCGCCATCATATGGTGGAAGAATACAATGTTATATAATATATGCATATCCTCACCAGGGCTATCTGCAGTGCTCGGTTCATAATGAGCTGTTTATATAGTACCCAGAATGGAAAACTGTCGTTACTCGAAATGTCTTATATACTGTAAATTAACGTAAAAGTATTGTCCGTTTTAATAAACTTTCAAAGGTACTATGTCAGCAAGGGATTTTCCGTATTAAAACTGTAATAATATGTAGCAGCGCGCAATTCAGCTCGTTTAAAATACTCGTATGTGTACATAAGTGCCAATGTACGGTTATTCACTATGATTTCTGAAGAGCAACGATAATTTATCAGCCTTACTTCCAGTAAAATTTCACAGAATATTTCGACAGTCTTCGACTGTCGAGTGGTAAATATTATCCTCCTTCCGACTAAAAAAAAATTGCAAAACCTCGATTGTTTGAGTTATAGTTGTGTTGCACTCGAAGTGCGATATGATGTCCGTGTTTGAGCGAGGTCGAAGGCGTTGTTGAAGGTCCTTGTGTTGTTGGCAGGACGACGGGAGCAGGAGGTTCCATCAGCGGCGGCAGGACGAAGCAGCAGGATGGGCCGGAGGGGAAGTCCTTCCGCAAGCAGTCGCGCTACATCATGCAGGACGACGTCCTCTGCTCTCTCTTCACCGCCAGTGAGATCATGCACGTGGCCGCCTGCTGCAAGCTCGGCCGCCATCTCTCCACCAAGGCCAAGCAACTCGTCGTAAGCTCTCGTCTCGAACCACATTCCGCATGCTATATCCTCGTATAACTCGTATGTGATATGGCGTAAGGAAACCTGCCGCCTACAATCGGCCTGCTCGCTTTAGCGTCATAACAGCAGAGTCAGGGTCAAGACTGAAAGTGTGTCATTTTAGATGCATTACATTTCATGGCACTGTGAAAATGTTTGTGCCTGATTGTTATTGAGAGCATTTACAAAAATAGCAGCTTAAACCGATTTCGAAGTCACTTACTTCTTTCACACATTTATACACCGATAATAATCCTTGGAATTGAAGAAGGAACTTAAAACTTTCCTTTGGGCACAAAACGTTTATTTTAATGTTTATAAATCACAGCACTTAGAAAAAGCAGTTTTTATTCATTTTGGAGTGTTCTGAAAGGTGTTTCTAGTGTGCGTGACGTCTTGAAAACACTGAACAGCCCTCGTCTAATTTGTGAGTTAATTTCGTAGATCAGCACAGTGAAGACGCATTTGACTGTTTCGTAGAAAAACGAGCATTCCAAACACTCGGCAACGCATTTCATGAGTCAGTTAGGCGGGAACCTAAAGCCATAAAAGCCAAGCATTCTTTTCGTTACTTCCATTTCATTCCTATATTCAAAAGAAAATATTTCCCGCTAACACAGACGTCTCCACGTAAGAAACATGGTGGCGTCACCAACACAGCCACATGCCCGTGTTTTTCTTAGGGAGGGTTAAGCCAGTTTGTTATGACGGAGTTACAATAACACGACGAGTGCGACACAACAGCCCCGAATTGACGAGAAGTTTGTAACATCCAGTAAGAAGCATGGTCAGTCCAACAAATCGCAGCCCCTGCAGCATAACACGAGTTCATTCTATCTCTACTTTCACTCGCGTTGGGTTCGTAAGGATGCGGAAAAATGTAAATACGCACAATTTTTTTAAGTTCTTCCTTCTGTATTAAATAATAAACAAACGAACTTGGCACCAATATCACGTTTCGTATATAAATATTGTTGTACGTTTTAAAATATTGTCAACAGCAAAGAACCATTCACTCTATATTGAGTTTTACACCGTAAATGTAGGGTGTTATAATGGGTGTCTTGTTTCGTTTTAAGATTTCCCAGTAGCGAATTGCAACACCAGGCATGCAGATATTGTCGTGGTATCGGAAGAATGGACGCAGAATAAAACTTAACATGAAATGTCGTCGAGCTGTGACGCAATGTCGGGCTGTTGTGTGGATCTCGCCATACTATTAGGACTCCAGCGTTATTCGCGTAAAATGAAACCTTTGAACAGGTGACACTACAAGGCTGTATATGCACAGTATTGTGTAAAAATCATTTTTACTGCAATGATAAATAACTCTCTCGGTATATTACGTACATGATTTATTCGAAATGAACGAAAATAATCTATGCATTTGTTCCAGAGTGATTATTATTCACATAATGAGGTATGGGCCCACAGTATGACTGAAGTCCAGGTATACATTTTGTGATATACTTCGTTATGGAAAAATGGCGTAGAAAACATTATACATCCTATGAAATAACGTAGTTATTAAGGGAAAGTAATGCCATTGAAAATTCGGAAAAATTAAATATGCCGTTTATAAAATTTTAAACAATGTGAGATTAAAATTAAATTCGTAAATACAGAGGAGGAAATAAAAGAATACGCTAATTTTGAAGGTCTCTAATATCAAAACCAAACAACCTACAACCTTGATTGAATAATCAAATGAACCGTGGAACTGTCAGTTTGTTTGTCATACATTCATAAATGTTCAATGTCACCACCACGAGCGGCCCGAACGACATCTACGCGATAATCAAACTCGTTCCACACTCTTGTCAGCATGTCCGGTGTTACGGTTTGGATGGCGTCCGTAATTCTCGTTTTGAGGTCGTCAATGTTAGCCGGCAATGGTACACGAAACACTTGATCCTTTATGTACCCCATAGAAAAAAAACGCACGTGGTAAGATCCGGGCTTCTTGGGGGCCAGTGATGAAGAGCCTGGTCACCAGCTGCTCCTCGACCAATCCAGCGTTGCGGCAACGTCTCGTTCAGGTATCCGCGAACAGCTAGGTGCCAATGAGGTGGCGCGTCATAAAGGAAACATCAGACCGTCACCTTCACATTGACTTGTCGAATGCGAGCTCGATACTTCCTCACCCCCTGGAACCGAGAGTTACGAACGCCATCCAAACCGTAACACCGGACATGCTGACAAGAGTGTGGAACGAGTTTGATTATCGCGTAGATGTCGTTCGGGCCGCTCGTGGTGGTCACATTGAACATTTATGAATGTATGGCAAACAAACTGACAGTTCCACGGTTCATTTGATTTGTCAATCAAGGTTGTAGGTTGTTTGGTTTTGATATTAGAGACCTTTAAAATTGGAGTATTCTTTTATATTCACCCTAATGTTCATCTCATTCCTGTGTATTTGTCGATTTACAATATCACTCGTTATTAGGAAATTAGGATGTGCCATATTATTAACCAACAAAAATGTGTTACACATTGTTTATCGACTGTGTTCACGTAATAACCACGTGCTTATCTAAATGACGCAAAACTTTGTCTTGGTGTAACACTCTCAGGAGAACGGTTCATGAGAAAACCGGCAAAACTTGAAAGGTTGCCGTAGGTTCAACGCCAGGGCTTTTAATCTCCAAACGACGGACGATCTTATTAGCTGCCAAATGTTACCATATGATAGAAATGGAACCGTGCTAACACTGATCACTTATTTGTTTTTTCACTTCACGTTTTCAGATATTTTAGAAATTACTAATTTTAACTCCCAATTATCAAAGTTATAACTCATTTTACTAATCATGCCAGATTATAGATCTTACAAAGTTTGTACTCGCAGTTGAGGATCAACCTATACAGAGTGATTCACAAGGAGTTACCACCAATCACATGGCTTATTCCTTTGGTCATTCGGAGGAAAATATGTAATTTAAACGTGGGCCCAATTCCCAATATTTACAATATAATTCTAAAACTTTGAAAGGCGAAGTTCAAAAAAAATAATTCTTTCAGCATAAAAAAAATTATGACACTCTAGTGTTTACACTTGAACATCAAACACGAATGGGCGTATTATTCTGTGGAAAATATACGTGCTACTGTAACATAGTCGCTACATCTCAGAACCAAAGGCTGCAGCCACAATAAATGAGCAGGAACACGCCGTACTCACGCAGTACACTGTGAGGCTGTCAGTCACACTTCGCAATGGTCAAGGTCACACGCTGTTAACAGCAGTAATCAAACGGGCAGCAACATGTCACGAGCTGTTCACTGTAATGCGTATCCAATTTTCCGAATTTCTCTGTAAATATTGGGAATAGGGTCCACATTGATAGAACATAATTAGCTCCAAAGGACTTACGGAATAAGCCCTGTAAGGGGCGGTAACTTCTCTTAAATCTTCCGGTATTTCAGGGCCGTCAGGAAGGAATGGTGGTCCCCTTGTTATCGCAGCGCTGATTCCCGGTGACCTCACTTCCGCTTATCTTTGCCTTTGGCCGCACTGCTTCCTCCAAATACTTTCCGCCCTTGCATTCCGCTGCTGCTCCACCCCCACCTCTTTCCACTGCCACTGGCGCTAAATAGCTCGTTTTTAAACACCTTTCAAATCCGTCAGCTAATTAATTTATATTCGGGGCATTTTGCTTTCACTGTTCGTTTGCATCGATGTTGTCTTTCCATCTATATTTGACTTGTGATCTGTATCGAACAAAAGAAAAGTTTAAACTTTGCTTCACGCAGTGTTAATTTTACCTCAATTTTTTTTCTCTTCGTTTATTTTCGATAACTGAAATGATTGTATGCAAATATTTATATTTTATCTGTGTCTTCGAAAGGAGAGCTTCATTTAACATTTTTCGTTCCATGTTTTTCTTGTAATGTGATAAATATATTTCCTCATTTTGTTGCCGGTTTTAAACACCTTTGGTCGTAAGGAAAGGTACATTCAGATTATGATGTACATTCATTTTACAAATATCACACAAAATAAGCAAGGATCGTACAACATTGGGATATTAATTTAAATTTTATGTAGTTAGCATTTTTTACTGGGAAAATTATACAGAATTTTGCGGGGAAACCAACAAACAAATTTGGTGAGGCCATTACTCATGCAAAATCAAGTGGAAAATATACAGAGCACTTTATACACAAATTGGACATTAAGGGAGACATAATCCCTTAAAAATTGAGATCTTTAAATGCTTTTTTTTTTTTACAAAATATTAGAAACGAAGTGAAATTAAACTACAGCTCTCCGGACTTAATTTTATGTTTACAGGTTTTTCGACTTGAGAAACAAACGCGTATTAATGGTTCCGCTTGTAATAAAAACAACAGGAATGGCCACCTTCTTATTGAAGATGACATTTTTACCATCAGGAAATATGAATATTGGATTTTGGTTTGTTGAACAGAGTCACCTAACTAAGAAAAATGGTCGTTTTACTGCCAAAAGCCACCGTTTTCATGTAAAACGCACACATGACTTCGGCTGCAGCGATACAGGGCTTAGCATGTACGCAATACCCCCTACGCGCGTCTGTGGTATCGTGCTGTGTCCACTACGTTAATTATGGCTAGCGGGCATTTCCAGCACTTAAAGTGAACATAATTTTCCACGTATAACTAAGCTCGCGACAGTCGGTATGAGAATTCCTGCAGGAAGAGTTCGTATTGCCTATGCGCATGGAACTGCGTCGCTTCCACCAAACGTCGGAAGACCTCGAATTGCCAGGAGGCCGATGTGGTGGGAACGTGTACTATGAGGGTAACACCATACACTATACTGTCATGTTGCCCTAACGGTCAACAGGTTAACCGTCTGAACATGTTAAACCTGTGGCGGCAGCTCAGAAATGTTCTCGCTTTAAGGTGTTAAAAAGTGGGAGGGTAGCTGCCACCACGGTGTTTCTGGCTAATGAGTGATGCCAACAGCCGTTCTGCATAGGTGGCGATTGCAGAATATTTCGTCATCAAGACAGGGTGATGCTCTGCCAGGTAATCTTCGAAGGGAATGGAGTCGCGAGAATGCACAGTCTGGGACGGGTTAGTCACATATGACTAGGCTACAGGAAGGGCGAATTAACACATTTAGCAACTCGGGCTATGAGGCCATTACGAATAACTGATTTCAACAGCAACATTCCCTTTCAATAATACTGGGTACTTATATCCACAAGTAAAGCTGTAAGTATGACGTCCTGTCAGTTATCTCCAAACGCGTGAACTACGACAACTAGAGTAACACAACGTGATTAAATCCACACGATTTATATTCAAGTTTCCTGCACAAGACAACTTTCGCTTTATTAATACTAACCCAATAGGTAATGATGGGAAGAGATTTGGGTGGCTCTTAAAAATCGAGGTCTTGAGAGAACCCGAGGACTATTACAGGCCCTTCTAATGTAGATAAAGTTTACACATATATTTCCACGGGAACAAGAGCGTTCAGGTACCTTCTTTGTCAAACAGATCCGCAACTTACACTTAAATACAAAAGTGGTGAAAGACGAAAGTCGTACCCTAGGAGGCTGTGATCCCATGGACCATGGTGCGCAAGCAACAGTAACACACCATGAAAAGGTGGCATGGAGATCTTTCACTGTGTCTGAAATAAGAATCAAATAAATAACACAAATATGACACCTAGTGAGTAGGGCATGTAAAGGGGAAGGAACCATTTCAATAAATGTGCAAAATCCTTACAACCTACCTACACAGGTTAAAGACCAACAATCTTAAGAAAAATTGACATGGTGGATAAGTATTCAGCAAATTGTTAGACTATTTGGAGTGTTTCCATACCGAAGGGAATTCCATGGGTATTTCCGCCATAATGAAGTGACTGTTGCAGTGCCACAAAAGCCTACGACTTGCCACGCGGTTTTATTCTTCCCGCATTCAGAGTGGCAAGCTACAATTTGTACGTTCATGCTCGTAATTACATTAGAAGTGGCACTGCACAGGGTGCGTCTCGATACCGGGAATGGGACGTCCATAACTAAATCTCTATGCTGAATATACAAGTAATTTTCAATTTATTAAAATTCTGAATGATCAGTAGCACAATCCGTCACAAACAAATCCACTTCATTTTCAAAATTTTTAAAACTGCTCTTTCTGAAATTAAGGAAACCCGATGACTCAACTTATACCTAGTGTTACATGTTCAATTTTATCTGTGGTGTTGACTTTGTCCAAATCTAACTAAATGCACACTGCCAATGCATACCCAGTTCTGTAATGTACAGCTTAGCCTTAAACTATCGAGCTCCCATGAGCTCCTCCTGGGCTGTAGAGCCTCTCGATGTCACCTGGTTAACTGCTCGTAAAACAATCACCAAGAGGAACATGAGCACATTGGTTAGACTGCCTACTCTAGTTTAAGTTCTTTGCATTTCTTTTATGCATGTTTCAGTGTAAGTAATGATAATTTTGCTTAAAACGAGTCATCAAATAGTCAAATAAATTATGGGAGGAAAACCGTAGGCATAATATAGACGCCATATCTGACATGTTCTACCCCATCAGTATAGTGGAATTCTAAGACACCAGTAGGCAAGAATTCCGTACAAACGAATGTTATATGTCTCCCACGTGTTACCCAGCCTCGCCCTGCAGGTGAAGCTACAACGCACACAAGTCGCGAGCAGCCGAACCACGCAGCTGCCATATCTCCCTGTGACTCATGGCTCAGAATGAATCATCTGCTGCCTCGTGTAAGAGCTCTCTTGCTTGGTTTCACAGGTGAGCTGTGGAGATATCTGCTCCTGCAGTTTAAACGTATAAAACACAACTTTTGTTTAACTCCGAGAAAATACGTTTGTTAATGCCCGACATTGATTGCATTTATTTATTTACGTTATGGTAGCATGCAGCTTTGTAACGATTCATTACAAACATACCAAAAACATTCATAATTGTTTTAAGTTATCAATAAAAATATTAACATTTTACTCGAAATAAAATATTTTTCCGTTCACGTTACGTTATTAACACACCGTGAAAGAAAAACTTTCAGTTGCCAAAGAGCCTTAGTCTTTAAATTTAAAATTTATAAATGCCTTACGTGAGTCGATTTTCTACACAAATTAAGTGAGGTCAGACATCGAGAGTTCTGGCTTGAATCCTCATAGAGAAGAGGAGGGCCGTTTCCTCTCAATACCAATGTATGATGGCTCCTCGAGGAAATTGTACTGTGCCCCTAGCACGTTCAGCAACTCCAGACGCTCACCGAAAATAACTATCCGCAGAGGATGGCATTGTGTATTTAGTTTCATCAGGTATGTGACCTTGTGAACTGAACAGATGAAGCGACCTTCACTGTGGTTGGCGTCGTTTATTCTCGCAATGCTCACGAGCGAGTCCCTGAACCAACATCAGCTAACGCGTAATGTCTGGTGTGGGATTGTGGGTAATGTGTAGGTGGGCCCGTTTGTGTTACTTGGACTGTTAAATGAGCAGACTCGTCCTCGAAGTGAGTTTTTTTTAAACATTCTTGCAATGAGGTGAATGATTAGGTGAAATATTTTGTACACACTCCATAGCTACACTATGTTGTCACTGAAACAAACACGGAAAAGAGCCTAGAGTGTCTGTAGTCAAAGTATATCAATAAAACGTATAATTTATCTCACAAAGAATTTTGTCAGATAAACAGCAAAACGAAACAAGAAAATAGAGAACGAAAAATCAAACGAAAAGACTGAAAAAATACAAGGAGAGAACAATAATGTCGACACAGCTGAAAAGTTGGTTTTGAATCAAACTGAAACAAGTGGAAAAAACCAGGTACAACACAACTAAGACAGCACAGGCGAACACCCTGAGGAAGACCAAAACTCGCACAAGACTGGAGGACACAACGATGACGACACAGAAGAACACAGTAGGTTTCCTTGGACGAGCTTCTCGCGACGTTCCGCGAGCTGACATCTGCTCCCGTCCTCAGGGGAACGTCTTTCGTATTTNATCTGCTCCCGTCCTCAGGGAAACGTCTTTCGTATTTGTCTCGTGTCTCAGACTTGGTTTTCTGTGACGACGTAGTGTAGCAATGGAGTACGCTCAAAATATTTCACTTAGTCCTCGAAAATGACTCACCCGCCCCGCCCTAGTACTTAGCGTTACTTCAAAGACGAGCAGCGCAGGAATAGTACAGTACCTGGTCACTTCACACACCGGAGAGTGTATTGCATGCGTGAGACTTACAAAGTGGCCGACCTGATCACCTGACACAAACCACATCGACCCCTACTTGCGGGATCATATTACGGCATTACGGCATTAGTTGCAGTGCTCCTGTTGCCAGGGTTTTATTCTTAGGCCTCTCATTCGCTTCAACTCCGGCGTATTTGCAAGGGTGATACCGTCCTTTGAAAGACGTCTGCGAGGATATACTGATTCCAGGGATTCACATTTTGAATATATTCTCTAGCATTACGCATACTCTGGACAATGTACTGCATCCAACATCCTGACATGTACAATTTTCCAGCTGATAGAAGACAATTACTCAGAGAGGAAGTTGATACGTCTCTATGTTCGTTGGTGTTTTTTGTTCATACTGTATGTTAGATACAACAAAACCTGAAAATTTTTTAACAAGTACAAATTTTCTACTAGGTTTTGTAATTCTCTATACGAAAGAATTTCCACTTGTTAATCATTTCTAACTGTATTTTACAACCTTCCACAGCAAACAATTTATTTCACTTAGTTTACTCTCTTTACGAATATAAGTCACGCAATATTTCCAACGTGATTTATTGTTTCGTTACAAACCTCCCATTGAGCTGTTCAGGCGATTCTTGATAGATTCGCGGAATGATTATATATGCAAGTCGTACAGTAATTTTCCCACTTGCGTACGCAGTATTTCACTGTCAGCTAAGTGGATTTTACTCCAGAGCTCTATAATTACTTCCTAGATGAAAAGTAAAACCAGTTTACCCATACAAGGTTAGCGACATAACCTTAGAATCGTCAGATACATTTTCCAGTATATATGTGTCTGTATTTCAGTACATAAATAGTTTTTGCAATTTTATTCACTTTTATTAAGTCATAATGAATAATATTATATTTATATAATTTATACTGGGAATATTGTATTTACACTTAAAATTTTTTCTATACTTCTGGTAATTTTTATTTTTTTTATTTTTTTTGTATGATGGTGCATTGATTTGTTAATTAGGATTATCATTTTTGCTTGTCGTATTTTATCTATATATTTGGTTTTTTTTTAAATATTTTTATTTTGTGAATGCGTTTTTCATATGTTTCTTTTTGTAATTTTGAATCCTTCCATGGCCGCGAGCTTATCTGACTTTCATGGGATCAAACGGAATACGAACAATTAATTAAAATAAATTAAAATGCCACAAGAATGTTTCAAGTACACTGGAAAAGCCAGTATCGATATATTTCAACGATGGGACCGGCTGGTACAAGAACATTTTACGTACCTAGAAGAAAGTGTTCTACAAAGACAGTATACATACATAATTTGTAATGTTGGTGCGTTAGGAAGCGATTTTCTTCGCGAGATGTTTCACGGTTATTTATTATTCATAAAAATGCTGCTGATTGCTTTTGGTAGCCATTCATTTATCTTTCCAGTGTAGGTTTTACCCAAATAAAATTTGTTTTAATCACATTCTTCATTACATTGCAGAAAGCATTATTCTTCATAAACTTATCATAGAAAAGTGTTGTTCTACTAAAAATTATTGCTTACTAAATGACAGTCGAAAATGCGAATCAGGTTCGATATCGAATTCGCAGCCAATTCGGCGGAGTTTATTTTCCAATTGGAAAGCCGCTTCTGGAGCAAAGAAAAATTTATTTGACAGGAGTGCTGGTGGGTTGTTGAGGCATTTGTAGCTTTACTACCTACTTATCTATTTTCAACTCTTACAAACTCTATCTCCAGCTGCTTGTCTTGCAGAGCATGTGGTAGTGCAATTTTGCGCAAGCAATTGCCGTTAATCTATGTGCGTGTTTTTCGACCTTGTGGCGGTGCTGTTAAAAAAATAAGTTGTTCCTGCACCACTCTCGCAATTATCTTCAATTACCTTGTTTTCTCATTAGAACCTGGCAGTTCAGGTCTCTTCCGGAAGTCTTACTGCTCAGTGGTTAGACACTACTTCCCCCTCCTCCATACGCCCAAAGCAAGTTGTTATGAAGTGATCAGGTCTTAGAGGGACGGCCTGCCTGATCACACCTGCAAACATTAAACCAGGGCACGAGCGTGATTGCAACAACACCTTGTGAAAGACATTTGAAGAAACCACCTCCACCGGGCAGTAAACGGGGCCGAAAATATTAAGCAACGCGCCCGATATAGGCTAATGCAACACAGGGAGCGAGGTATTTTGTCATCGGGGCAGCGGACTAAGAAGACGCGGAGATGGTTGTGTCCGGCCGTCGTTGGCCGCCTTCTAGTATCAGCCTCCGGCAACACGAACAAGGCGGGGACTTTCCAATTAGATTGTAATAGTAGTGGCGTGCGATAATAAAACCTTTTATAATTAATTAGCATCTTGGTATTTAATTTAAGCTCCCCCGATCAATTTTTACGTAAATAGTTATTGTTTAATCGTTATGTTCAATAAACCCCATCTTATACTGTTGTGCTCTACCTAATAATGACTCATTATTAAGCTATGCCCGCAGTTCCTTTCAGGTATGAATTAACTTAAAAGCTAATTCCTAACAATGTCTTAAGATATTACAGATCGTTGCTGGATAATAATTTATCTTAATCGGATACTTGTATTGTTAGTGTGTTGGTTTTTTTACAATTTTAGATTGTATTTCCAAGTATCGTACCTGTTCTTTCAACGCCGCTTCCCTTAGCGACAACGCCATTTCCGTTTGCGATATCGGTTATCGAAGTAATCGGCACTATTTCCGATATTGGTTATCTGTTAACATTACCGTGACTTTTAGCTATGAAGCGCATAAATACAACCATCACAAAAAATATAGCGGCGAAATATAATGGAGCGAAGAAGTGCTGAAACTTATTTTCACTATTAACAAATAACTGCTGATGAGTACAGAGTATAACTAACTAATTCATTAAAGAAGAAGGGGAATATATTTATCTGATATCAGAAATAATGGCTTGTAGTAGTTCTAACCAGACCGACAATTACATTGCTGAAAATATTTGTGCAGCCTTATTTTAAATGAGGTATTCAAAATAAGGAGGAAATCACAATTTCAGGCAGTGCTACCAACCTAAAATATGCAGTTACTCAGATACATGGCATCACCAAAATACTACGTCTTCAACACAGAAAGCATGAAATAGAGAATTAATTGTGACATACTTTAACTTGTATTTTGAATTAACAAAACTTTTTAAATGCATATAAGAATTACAACCTTCCACGGTATTTTAATTTTAAGGAAGAACTGACTAGCCGCAAAATTGTAGGGCTTCGCGCTGAATTTACGTCAGCAGAATTGACCCTTGCTTAAGAGAAGAATTACTTACAGATCTTATACCATCTCATAATTCAGTTGATAGACTAGGATCAAAGTAAATAAATCGATGTCTTTCTGACTGACAGAAGTAAATAATGTAACAAGTTGCATAAGTGTTTCAACAGTATTTGAATTATGCTGGATACGAAAATTGCTGTTAGCACTCTGGATTTTTGCTCGCTACCAAAACAAAAAACTCATAATACGGACAAAATAGTAACTAGTACAGAAAGTGCCTATTGCGCTGTCTCGGCTTTCCAAAATCTGGAAACCGTTTTTTTGCCAGTGATATATATTATCAAGCTAACAACAATCGAATATCTGGAATAAAAAATTTCAACCACACTTCAGTCTGACAGCTCGAACATTAACAAACGTTTGTTTACTACAACATAAACAGATGATATAGGAAAGTGATGTGAGTGATAAAGGTGTGACAGTGAGGAAACAAAATATGAGACGAACTTGTTTGCATGGTAAGATAGCCAAAGAGTCATGCAGATCTACCGGGGTAGGGAATTTGATAGTGGGGGAGGGGGTTGGGACCAGATACCGGTTTTGAGATGCTATGTAATAGTTGTGGCGAGTTCTGGGAATGGATGGACTTCACGTTCCAATGAATTTTCTCAAGGCATTGGGGCATCACAATGGAAAATCAGGAAATATGGAAATTTGGGTTGAAAGTAGAATTGCTGACGTTGGTTCGGCTGCAAAGGCGCTGGAAGGGAAAGCTTACAAAAAGAGTACTGCAGCTACATAAACTAACTTACCAAACGCTATGGCGCACTTTAATGCCTAAACTCATGTTGTTTATTTAATAACATAATGAATGTCTAGCAGAGGCGTCAAAAACCACAAAAAAATGTTAACGCATCTGCTGTTGTGAACGTCATCAGTGATTCAATGACATCGGCCCCACAGGCCAGATCTAAGTATCTGAATGTGTATTTCCAGTAGTTCGCATCACTTTCTTCGAAATAAAATCCGAATTTTGCTTTTTGGTGGAATTACTTAGATGTTGTGTATATTCTCTCAATCTTCACGGGATTCATTCGAGAGGGTGATTGGGAGTTGTATTTATTTGCATAGTCTGTCAGCAACGTTACCTTACTTGGCTAGATACGACCACATAAAATACTTGAAGTTCATGTCAGTTTACATTGCATAAATGCGTCAGCTACCCGAATAAATAGAGCAGGCATTTAGGTATGGTGAATTCGTAGTCAAAGACTCGCATAGAAAAATTCAACCAATATTCAGATCGCGCTCACGAATGGCTCGTGGGAACAGGCAAACATTCAGAGGTGGTCTAACTTATATCTCAAACGATGGCAATGCACTTCAGCAATGTGTTCTGGCTTTCACTGGCGGACGGATGTAAGCTAAATGACCGCTGAAATGTTTGACCTGTCTACCACGCAAAATATTCATAGAGAATTTCAATGTAGTGGTCAAAACTGCGATCAGGAAGATGAAGATAACTTTCATAAAGTTCTAAAACATGCAGCAGTATTTTCCTTTCAAGAAGCTACCCATCTACAAAATGTGGTTATCACAGATATCACAACTGATAAAATTGCTTATTCTCTGATAAATATACGGGACTTTGGTCAAAAAACTTCCGCAGACCTGGTTAATGAAATGATGACCATTGAGGAGGGCATCACTAAACTGAAATTCCATGATCCTGTGGAAAAAATGCTGTGCTCATACAATTGATCATCTCCACAAAGCCATAGAAACAAACCATTACGTCGTTCTGGGGCAGAGGGTGGGGGACAGTTTATCTTGAGGGACGGCCGTGAGAACATCCGGCTCATGGCTGGTAAGTTTACAAGTTATAATTTCCTAAATAGCTATGACAACAGACTACCCAGAGCAGCCTAATTTTTGCATGGTTTTGTAATTATTGTGTAACTCTTTTGAAGGGACAACTTTAAAGTGCCGTAGATATAAGGCAATTCTACGTCACTTTAGTACGGCGGATTATCCTTACCTCAACATACACCACATCTTCCCATTTCAACCTCCGCAAAATCCCGCCACCCTTCCAGGAATCTGGGAGAAAGGAAGAGATGGGAAGCGTTAATTATAAAATGACGCTGTGGTTTGCACACGTTGTTTTATATCGTGTCGGGCTGTAACGCTAGAGGGCTCGGTGGTCAGATCACAGGTGTGGCGCTGACTAACGCACGCGGTTTGCAATTGCATCAGGGCGCGTGGAGTGTTCGGCCAACCTCGCTAAGTATATTTAGCTCCGTGATCACCGGCGTAAGCTTGCTGGCCGCCAGGTATAGTACCTGACATTCGTCTCTATCCCAGCCGCTTGGGTGGAGAAGGAATTTGTCACAATACTAGCCTTTCCAGGTTGGTGCGAATATCAAAGCAAATAACAGGTGTATAACATTTTCCAATGTATAATTGTGGGAATTAGATTCTCTTTTCTTTCGAATTGCCTTTCAACTTTGTTTACAAAACTATATAACTAACATTAAAATTAATATCCATTATTATAAAAATTTTTAACTTGCTTCTTCAGAAGTTTATACTTAGCTAAATGCATTTAAAAATCAAACACAATATCTTTTAAATGTATTAATCCATGAGATCAAGTAGGCTAGACGAGAGGCTCACCAGAGAAAAAGACACTGGAAACTCAGTCTTTCAATTTCTCCTATCCTTCGCATATCCCCTTGATCACAGCATCCCGTCGGTCCTGGAGCCAAGGTTACTCCTATCTTAGGATCTCGGTAGTGCTTCACTGATGGACCAGACTCGCCAAACACATTGCGATCCTCGTGGTGCTCAGCTGATTTACAGCTGTCTCACTTCCTCATCCATCATCTGAAAGCCTGTCGTCTCTCTAATCCTACACCGCACAGCTTCCTTCGTGTCCGCGGACCATCGTGACAGTACTACTCTCCAGAGTAGTCACTCATCTCAAGACGTGCCTCCCAGTTCCTTCCTGAGGGCACGCGATTTATCCCCGCAATTAGCGCTTGTAGCCTAGTCCTATCCTGGAGGTTCCTTCCTGTAACACGACTAAGTCCCAGTTCCTCTCAGAAAAAGTTAAAGTTCTGCATTTATCCTTTTCGTGGTAACACGAAGGGCAGCTTCTCGCAGACAATGTCTGACCCGCACGCAGAGTCTCTTCGGCGAAGTCTCTCTCCCTCGAAGAGAGGAGTGAGCTCGGCTCGCAGTATTAATACACTCCTAACTCTCTTCCCCCCCCCCTTTTTTCCAGCGAGCGGAGCTCTTACAGCCGCGAATAACCAAGGTGTATCCATAACAGTCGAAGTTTTACATCATTATCTGCCAATCGCATGACCATCAAGAATACTTTCTGTGTGCGCAGCACAAACCCCTAAGTTTTTGCAGACTGCGCCTCGCAAAGCAGCAGTGCGTAACTGGTAGGAACACTCCAAGGCAAACCCACATCTTTCAGATTATTCCGTCCATAAGGTGGCCGCCTGGTTGAAGGAATTTTGCACGTCTGAGGCCTAAAAGCGTGAGAGCGCTAGGGGTGAGCGAGACATGCGCATCAACTCTCTCATCGCCTCTACGCGCAAAGCACTGAACTGGCATGCAGTCTTGCCGTCGATAACGTGGCTCTGTGAGACTTTCAGCGAACACTCTACCATTTCATGACGTAATAATACAAATACATGTTTCATACAAGTCTCTATTTCTTTTTTTAAGTTTTGTACTGGAATATTGATACCTAAAAATGAAGGGGAAAACACCCATTTAAGCCATTTTCACTATCACAAAATTATGCCTTAGAGAGAAATGGTGGAACTAAAAAACGTTTACACACACATGACGTTTCTGAAATGCTATTCGTAAGCAGACCTCACTTAGACAGGTCGGACGGTTTTTTAATAACATGTTTTCTGCTCGAGCTCTGCACACCGTTCGGCGGCCTACTCAGGCGGCCACCGTAAGTTAGCTACGGGAGCAGGATTCGTCGACCATTCTTAAGAGTCCTTACACTGGATGTGATTGCAAAAACCTTCGTGCGATACTGCGCTAGGGGTGGTAGGGATTATAAAGTTCAACTGTGATCAACAGAGAGTGCACTTACGCATAGAAAATGCCTGGGACAAGTTAAAAAGAACAGTTAATAATCGTCTACAATCTCCAAACACACTCCCAGATCTCATAGGAGCTGCCCAGATGAAATGGCACCTTCTTCCGGGAGATGACATCATCACATAGATATCAAGCATGCCACGGCGTGTTAGTCTTTTGTTAAAATGCCATCGAGGTCATACCACGGTATTAAGCTGCAGTTAAAAGAAAGGTAACCTCCGTAACCAGAGATACTATTGAGTTCAGTTTGTTGGTCTTTAGTTTTTATTTGTCTGTGAAATTCTAAAATTGATTTTTTGTTAGAAACACTTTGAATTTCACGTTTTGTATCGGTACCATTAGTAATATATAATTTCAATGCTTTCTTATATATGTATATATACATATATCACCCGTACGTTTTTGCTTTCTTTATGTATGTCCCAAAAGTTTTGTGAGGTGTTTAAGAGAAAACTTTCAAAATGCGGATAAAGTATTACGCCACAAAAATGCAAAATGGAAATTGGAGACATATAGAAAAAATGTGAAGGGAACACTCCGTGACTACAGAGGACACCAATTCCTTTTCCTCCCTACCCCCCTCCCCAACCATCCTCAGCAGGTGTCACACAAGGATCCACTTGCTTACCATTTAATTATAACATCACCACTCCCGACATTTCCAGCAGCTATGCAAAACTCCAGATGTACTTATACGGCACTGTTATCTACTCCAGAGATAAAGCAATAAATTATGCTGTTATCTACGCACAACTGCAATTAGAATAGTTCAGTCAGTGGTATAGCAGCAGGAAAATATCATTGAATGCTGAAATTATCAACCAGTGCTCCCAGCTTTCTTAAACTCTTCGAACCATTAGTTATTTCTGGTATTTCTAACCTAAGAATATTTACAATGTAGCCATCTGATTTTTGATGAACTAAAATAATATATAATTTTTTGTGTCCTACATTTTTGATAAATTTGGTATAAATCAGGCAAGTAGTTCTCGAGACATATTGTAAAAGTTTTTTTTTGGTGTAATATATTAAAAATGACTGTCATAAAATATTTAATATTAACGTATTTGGTGTCTGAAAATGTTACTGCCAATATACCCAGTTTCAATTAAATATAACATAAATGTTTTTATATATATAGAACACTAACCTTAACACTTCCATTCCCGACACTTCAAAAATAAGACGTGGTATGCTAAAATGCATTTATTTTAGGCTGTCTATCATGACACTACTTAAGTGCCGAATTTGGCAAGGGTGTATTAAATAGTTCTCGAGATATTATGTAAAATAAGTATTTATTAAGGTAGTGCTAACTTTCAAAATGTCAATGTAATGGAAATATGAATTTGTGAATGTATTTCTGACGGAGTTAACTGTTAAAATAACAGATTTTTTCTTATCAATTTAATAGTCGCAGAGATATAAAATTTAACCAAAGAATAATTCAAATGTTGCCATTTCAAAAATAGCACCGTCATGACGTATCCTTATTTAGTTTGGTAAAATGCGCTGCACGTGTCCGAATGTTTATAGAGACAAAAATGTATACATATAGAGCTACATAAAGGGAGGTGATCTCGTTAAAAGTAAAATTTACGTACAAGAGACAAATTAAAACTCTTTATTTTAATACACGTTAGGGCAAATACTGGTGCAATGTTAACATATTTGTATTTCTAAGCGAGTAGGGTAGATTTTGGAAGCATTTTTCTTCAGCGCTGTTGGGAGTAAAGAAAGGTTGAAATCAAGAAGCAAAAGAATTTAGTTATGAGGATAATTGACTGCCTAAATAAAACCCGCTGGCAAATGGCAGCGGGTGCAGTGTTTTCAACAAATGAAAGTAAGCGATTAAGGTGGTTGCCTACCTGCAACTCTCTTCGCGTACCTTGGAGCAATAAAGGCGACAATGACACGCGTGTTAAACGCGTTATCGCTACTATACGCAAGGTTCTGTACTGGTGAGTAGTGTATCTGTCGTGTTGCGTGAACATATGAGACTTAAAGCGTTGACGCTTGTCATTTTCTGGGTGAATTCTGTAGGGAAATGCAATACGGACTAATATCGTAGTTTCGCTTGTATTCGAAATGTATGCTTTAGAGTAGGACAGTCTGAGAAAGCCGTTTCAAACAATTTGAGTGTGGTACAGATTTACTAATATATAAGGCAAGCTAGGATTGAGTCGACTATATTCACGACTGCATGATTATCAGGTCTGTTGGTTTCTGGATTTCCATTTACAACCGTTCTATAGGTAAACACAACACCGGACACACTTGCTATGCTGAGCAACTTTGGCCTGCTTTCTTCCAGTACAATGCCCGAGCTGGAAGTGTTCCAATCAAATGTTTGTCCCTACATAGTAAAATATACAAACCTTATTTATTTTTTGTATTTGGTGCCAAAAATTGAATGCTTCTCTAAAACCTGATGAGGGATTTTGCAGAACAATGAAAATAGTCGCAGTATTCAGAAAAATAATATTCCACCAGGTTACGGAAGGATATGATAATTTCTTGAGAAGGAATAAAGCAATAAAAATCACAAACAAGTATTCGTACAAACCAGTTTAAGTTTTTGGACTTACCAAAACTGTTTAATCAAATTTTGCCATTGAAAATATCTCAATAAAATATCTTCTCACAGAAAATGTAAAATTAGGAGTATTTTACGTGACCCGTTAGAGTAACGTCCAAAATTTAAGCGTGTCCTTGAAGTGTACAAAAACTTATTTTCTTTCGTATCTGCACGCAATTAAAATTTTTTTTGGTTTTATGACGACAAATCTTGGCACGTATTGTGGTTATACGATCGTATTTTAGCCAACACTTCATTGGTCGAATTCCCGTATAAACACCATATAAGGATTTTCTAAAGAGAACGAGAGTTTGATACAAAAAAATTAATAATTTTATAATTGTACCAAACATTGTTAAACTTAAACCTTTTCCTCGAATAAAAAAAAATTTACATTTCATTTTTTAAATAATTTGACGTCAAATCCAATTTTTTTTCTGTTTTGCTGCAGCTATATGAAATACCAACCTAGTTGTAGAAATGAAGAACATTTACAACATAAACTAATGCAATGGGCTATATTAATAATCACCAAATAACAGTTCATGCATAAAAAATTGTTTAGAACATGCAAAATTGTCTTTATATTTAAGATTTTTCATATACCTATATTGTTTGGGATTTGGTGATTTAATAAGTGTTACATTGTAATTCATAGAACTAGTTTACATTGTAATTTTTTTCATTTGTACAACTTGTTTAGTATTTGTTTCCATGGCTGCAGTAAAACAGGGAAATTTTTGATTTGATATAAAATTATTCAAAAAATATTAATTGTAGAATTTTTTATTCGAGGAAAATGTCATCACTTACAGTGTGTACAAGTTCCACAATGTTTCATACAAATATAAAATCATTAATTTTTTGGTATCTGAAACCCTAAAATTCAGAATAAATACACCCATTTAAATACTGTAGGTACCTGAAAAATATCCAAGTAAAATATCAGTAATATCAAAATTAAAAACTGTGGAAAATGAAAAATTCAAATGCATCATTTTCATTCGCAATTCGCATTATATTTATTTATTTAAAAAATACTTTATTTCGTTATTTTTAGATGGCTAGCACTAAATATATTGTGAAAATATTGCAGATATTTTCAAATGTTAACGGTTAGTTTATAAACGTTGCGCATTAAAATTGTTAACATTTTCTTCCCCTCCCACAGATCGATGAAATCGTCGAGGCGATGGGGCTAGGGAACACCAAGGACACTGCTTGCGGAAGACTGTCTGGTGGCCAGAAGAAGAGACTGTCCATTGCCTTGGAGCTGCTAGATAATCCATCCGTCATATTCCTAGACGAACCCACGAGGTGCGTATGAAACAGTGTCACTGTGTGAAAGATTTGTTGAACTATCTTCTCTTTACTATTCCTTTTCAATATTAAAAAAAAATTTGCTTGTACTTTTTGTAGGTATTATTTGTACCTAACTGTTCTCGTTCCCAGTACAAGTGTACCCTCATCCAGCAGTTCTACGGTAGCTCCTGTGTTGTTCTTGGCGACGTAACATTTCTCCTGAGATGTTCTCACACGTCAAAGCCACGCTGTCTGTGTTTGACTTGTCAATTTGTCACAAAACGGTCTAGAAGATTCCTGTCATATTCAGAAAATATTATGTTCTGCCTGCCGCCAAACTGTCAAAATGCGGCTTTCGCATTATACATTTATCCATTCGTTGTTTGGAGATAAGGCAAGCGAAACAATTTTTTAGTGAGTTGAGTACATATTTATCGAAATGTATGACTTCAAAAATTAGAATTCAACAAAATCTATTAGCAGAAATGTCAAAGAAAGCCCTCCTTGGGCTATAATTTTTGGCCTTCAGCATATTTACTGAGTCAGCCAGACACTACATTTATAGCTTTGTGTGATAAGAATTTCACTTCTCCGAACCCAGCTTTTCGTGTGTTATGCAATCCCTAATGTTTCCTCGTGGTATTTGTGAACTGCGCACGTTGATAAGTACTTGGGTTCTTTGCGTTGGTTTGTGGGCAGTATAATTTCTGTTTTTAAATTCATATATGTATACCGTGGCAAAACCAATTCTTGAGTTTGCCTAGTATATTGACTGACACGTCATATCATATTTTCCTGTCAGTCAGCCAAACGCAATTTTCATTGACAAAATTATTTGAAACAGGCGAATAGTAAAAGTATTTCCGTGCTCTTTGTCTTTGCTCCAGGACTCACGTGTCAATATATACTTTTAGAAATAAGATTTTACTAGGATCTTAAATTAAGTAGACTGCAGACCTGTCAGTATTTCTTCCAAATAATATTTTATCAGGCAGTGATGATGTGAAACCTAAGAAGACACCGTATTGCTATATTACACAAACCAATACAATTATAGACAGGTGAAGTTGATAAGAAAAAATTCGGTAGTGATTGACACCGAATGTTTCATCATCAGCCTATACGCAATGTTGAAATCTTATTTTCCTAGCTACACTCAAACAAGTTGACATGGCCAAATACTTTAGTTTGAAAATTACCGCCCACAGTATCACTTCGCTTAGTCAGTCACACTTCAAAAGAAAATAATGTTGTCACTACGCTGGTCTCTTATTATAAACTGCCATTACAAAACCCCAAAACCTTGGCCTTATTTGTCCGCGTGTAAATTGGTTACAATAAATACAGCACGCAGTAGGGTAAAAGAGCTGAGAGATACGATAAAAAACCGCAGGTCAGCGAATTTAAATCACAGTATTTATATCAACGTAGAGTGTGCCGAATTACTATCAAGTACGGATACGTGTTCTGATGGTTTTTTTTTTTTAACTTCAAAACAGCACACAGCAACAAACTTATACGGAGATGGCGTCACTGTATTTACTTCGCCTGACCTACAAACGCGAGCGTCATTATCTAACACCACTCATTACGCTCTTCGACATCGGCAAGGCCAGCATTACCAATGAAATAAGAGGCATGGTGCACAAGGCTAGCCACTTCACATTCAATCATACGGATATTTCACTAGTCAAAAACCGCTGAATTCCCGCATTAACTGGTTCATCCACAAAAAAGAATCGATTCGTGGAGCACTGTAACCGCAGTGCCAAGGTAAACGGCTCATGTGTCAGCCAAGTGAAGTCCCCTGACACCGCGGAGCCACAGTAGACGGCCCACGTGTCGGCCAAATGAAGTTCCTTGACACCGCGGTGCCACAGTAGATGGCTCATGTGTCGGCCAAGTGAAGTCCCCTGACATCGCGGCGCCACAGTAGATGGCTCATGTGTCAGCCAAGTGAAGTCCCCTGACACCCCGGCGCCACAGTAGATGGCTCACGTGTCGGCCAAATGAAGTTCCTTGACACCGCGGTGCCACAGTAGATGGCTCATGTGTCAGCCAAGTGAAGTCCCCTGACACCCCGGCGCCACAGTAGATGGCTCACGTGTCGGCCAAATGAAGTTCCTTGACACCGCGGTGCCACAGTAGATGGCTCATGTGTCAGACAAGTGAAGTCCCCTTACACCCCGGCGACACAGTAGACGGCCCACGTGTCGGCCAAATGAAGTTCCTTGACACCGCGGTGCCACAGTAGATGGCTCATGTGTCAGCCAAGTGAAGTCCCCTGACACCCCGGCGCCACAGTAGATGGCTCACGTGTCGGCCAAATGAAGTTCCTTGACACCGCGGTGCCACAGTAGATGGCTCATGTGTCAGCCAAGTGAAGTCCCCTGACACCCCGGCGCCACAGTAGATGGCTCACGTGTCGGCCAAATGAAGTTCCTTGACACCGCGGTGCCACAGTAGATGGCTCATGTGTCGGCCAAGTGAAGTCCCCTGACACCCCGGCGCCACAGTAGATGGCTCACGTGTCGGCCAAATGAAGTTCCTTGACACCGCGGTGCCACAGTAGATGGCTCATGTGTCGGCCAAGTGAAGTCCCCTGACACCCCGGCGCCACAGTAGATGGCTCACGTGTCGGCCAAATGAAGTTCCTTGACACCGCGGTGCCACAGTAGATGGCTCATGTGTCGGCCAAGTGAAGTCCCCTGACACCCCGGCGCCACAGTAGATGGCTCACGTGTCGGCCAAATGAAGTTCCTTGACACCGCGGTGCCACAGTAGATGGCTCATGTGTCGGCCAAGTGAAGTCCCCTGACACCCCGGCGCCACAGTAGATGGCTCACGTGTCGGCCAAATGAAGTTCCTTGACACCGCGGTGCCACAGTAGATGGCTCATGTGTCGGCCAAGTGAAGTCCCCTGACACCCCGGCGCCACAGTAGATGGCTCACGTGTCGGCCAAATGAAGTTCCTTGACACCGCGGTGCCACAGTAGATGGCTCATGTGTCAGCCAAGTGAAGTCCCCTGACACCCCGGCGCCACAGTAGATGGCTCACGTGTCGGCCAAATGAAGTTCCTTGACACCGCGGTGCCACAGTAGATGGCTCATGTGTCGGCCAAATGAAGTTCCTTGACACCGCGGTGCCACAGTAGATGGCTCATGTGTCGGCCAAGTGAAGTCCCCTGACACCGCGGCGCCACAGTAGATGGCTCATATGACGGCCAAATGAAGTTCCTTGACACCGCGGTGCCACAGTAGATGGCTCATGTGTCGGCCAAATGAAGTCCCCTGACACCCTGGCGCCACAGTAGATGACCCACGTGTCGGCCAAATGAAGTTCCATGACACCGCGGTGCCACAGTAGATGGCTCATGTGTCAGCCAAGTGTAGTACCCTGTCACCGCGGTGCCAACAGTTGATGGCTCACATGCCGGCCAAGTGAAGTCCCCGGACACCGCGGTGCCAACAGTAGATGGCTCACGTATCGGCCAAGTGAAGTACCTTAGCACCGCGGTGCCACAGTAGATGGCTCATGTGTCGGCCAAGTGACGTCTCCTGACACCGCGGCGCCACAGTAGACGGCCCACGTGTAGGCCAAATGAAGTTCCTTGACAATGCGGTGCCACAGTAGATAGCTCATGTGTCAGCCAAGTGAAGTCCCCTGACACCGCGGTGCCACAGTAGATGGCTCATGTGTCGGCCAAGTGAAGTCCCCTGACACCGCGGCGCCACAGTAGATGGCTCATGTGTCGGCCAAATGAAGTTCCTTGACACCGCGGTGCCACAGTAGATGGCTCATGTGTCGGCCAAGTGAAGTCCCCTGACACCCCGGCGCCACAGTAGATGGCTCACGTGTCGGCCAAATGAAGTTCCTTGACACCGCGGTGCCACAGTAGATGGCTCATGTGTCAGCCAAGTGAAGTCCCCTGACACCCCGGCGCCACAGTAGATGGCTCACGTGTCGGCCAAGTGAAGTCTTCTGACTTCGCGGTGACACAGTAGATGGCTCACGTGTCGGCCAAGTGAAGTCCCCTGACACCGCGGTGCCACAGTAGATGGCTCATGTGTCGGCCAAGTGAAGTCCCCTGACACCCCGGCGCCACAGTAGATGGCTCACGTGTCGGCCAAGTGAAGTCTTCTGACTTCGCGGTGACACAGTAGATGGCTCACGTGTCGGCCAAGTGAAATCCCCTGACACCGCGGCGCCACAGTAGATGGCTCATGTGTCGGCCATGTGAAGTCCCCTGACACAGCGGCCCCACAGTAGATGGCTCACGTGTCGGCCAAGTGAAGTACCCTGTCACCGCGGTGCCAACAGTAGATGGTACACGTGTCGGCCAAGTGAAGTACCCTGTCACCGCGGTGCCACAGTAGATGGCTCACGTGTCGGCCAAGTGAAGTCCCCTGACACCGCGGCGCCACAGTACATGGCTCACGTATCGGCCAAGTGAAGTACCTTAGCACCGCGGTGCCACAGTAGACGGCCCACGTGTCGGCCAAGTGAAGTACCCTAACACCGCGGTGCCATAGTAGATGGCTCATGTGTCAGCCAAGTGAGGTCCCAAATAGAGGTTCATTACTGTCAACCACATCTCTGGAGAGTTACCCGACATTAATTTTCTTTCTCAATCATACTGTACACACATTTAAGGGTCGCGGTGTTGTAGTGGCCTGACTACTCGACTCAAATCAAGGCAAACTGTTTTCGATTTCCGGAGAATTCACACCGGTTTTCGCATAAGAGAAACATGGCGGACGTTGCCTTTGGTCGGCTGGTTTTCTAGGGACACTCCCGTTTCCCCCATCCTTGTATTCCACCGCATCTCCACCATCGCTCTGCTTTACCCTCACCTGCGGTAATATCTGGATGTTGAGTCTCACATCTATGTGGAGATTTATTCCTCATTTGAGGCTGAGAAGCCCCGGAGCGATGAGGGCGACTCTGCCATTCGCATAGAGTGCGCCATCGCCTCTATGTGCAACACTCTGAACTTACGGCCAGTGTTCTCATCACACTAGGCGTACCTATGGAACGTTCAGCGTTGTAGTTGACCTTCAATTAGACTAGTTCGCAAGGTTATACAAGCTATAATTGTACGTCATTATCAATCCTGTCATTATGCAAATAAAGGAGCACCACAAGTCTCTACAGCGTTCCGCAGTTTCCTGTTGCAAGGTCGTGGCATTACTCCTGTGTTTACTCAAGATCGAGGAAACACATTGGTAAAACAATTTACATGCATTCGGGAGGACATGGGTTCAATTCCCTGTCCGACCATTTTGATTTTGATTTTCCATGTTTTCCTGATATCACATAAGGTGAATGATGGGATAGTTTCTTATTACAGGCAAAAGCCGGTTTCTTAATCGTTCCCGTTTCTCTGAGCAACTTGCTCCCCCTATAATGATGACCTCGCTGTCGACGAAACGATAAGCCCTACCTACCTACTTTCCTTACCGACATTCTCTGATTACTCCTCCAGTGTGGGTGTCAGAGAGCGGACACCGAATATGCCCGACTGGAACACAAATTTCGAGAGCATTATACACCGACAAAATTATAAAAAAAAATTGTCTACGAAAAGTGATAAATCGGACATAAGTGGATAATAAACAAATAATATATTTACTTATACAAACTAATATTAATTTCATGTTTTAATAACAAACAAGTTACGTTGTGGGTGATGACGGTAAATTATTGGGAAGAAATGGCCAGCTCATTTTAATATCTCTTTTCATTAATTAAATAAATTTAGTAATATTTGGCTTTAATTAGCAAATCGCGCATGTATCGCTGTTTTGATACAAAACAATTCACTACATTTGTTTTTATAGCCCAAAGGGGCGTGCAAATGATTCAATATAAGTCAAGCATGCGCGTGGTAATAAATAAGTAATATAACACAAGTGACTATTTGTACCGCGTGGTGGGCACAAGAAACTGTGATGTGATTAACGTAATGGCTTCAGTTTATTGCCCTACTTCGAGCAATATCGATTCTCACATCACCGATAAACACTACGTCACTCACGAGCCAAGGCAACACAATGTATTCTGAGGCTGAATCGTAGCTGAGCAATAAGTCATCAAACAAGAGGCTACAACTGCTGCAAGACAGATTTTGACCAAACAAATAGTAATCTCGCAACAACACTGAACTTGTGCACAGCAATTAAGCACGCTTATTTACCAGTAGTTGAAACATGTCATCATTTAACACAGTTCAACGATGCCAGTTATTATGCTATTTTGTTTTGCAATAAACTCTCTAACTTGTGACCATAAAATAACACTTCGTAGTTAAGTATATGAATCTTAGATTTTTAATTAACTGTTTACAACGGTGATACGAATTTATTTTTTTTGTATTGTCAACGTATTCCGAAAGTGATAACACTGTTTGAATAAACACACACCATTTATTCATTGGCAAACACATTTATTACAATGACTCTTGTCCTTCCGTAAAATTTTCCAGGGAATCAGCCCGTGGGTTCCCGCAGTTTCATTGGCGCATGGAACTGCGATGCCAGGAAGCAATAATAAAACTGCCACCACATGCTCTTTAAAAATTAAAATATTTTCCCAACCGTTTGCGGTTATTGTAACTTAAGATAATCGACTCCATTACAACGCCCGACAAGATTCTCCGTTGGATCTCTGACTGTTTCGGACACATGAACGTTTTGAAATTTTAAACTTTATATATTGTACCCCACCGACGTGAGCCAGACTTCTATGCGCATTTATATGGCAAACGTATTTCCCGACGTCATTCAAGGCAGTGCTTCTCGAGATGGGGCTCCGTAAGTTGCAATGCACTATACTAGGTCCTCTGGAAATTTAGGGGTATTGAATGTAGTTTAAACCTAGCACAAAAAAAACATAACAAATGTGATAAAACGTTATCACACATTACCAAATGTTCAAAATTTTACAAGCTACCACTAAATGCATACAGCTGCAACAAAACGTTACCGATGGTGGTGTTCAAAGATGATGAAATGTGTTTAATAACGATCACATATAATCTCATATGGCTGTTAACAAAATAATGTGTTCGGATTTGCTCAAACTTGTACATTTCTAAAAGAATGCACTAAGCGATACCAAATGCGGCCTAAAAGGGTAGCAAACCATACACGAGCAAATAATATTATTCTTACATTAACTTAGACAAATAATATCCGTCATAATTTACTGTGGTAACATGCAACACAACTTGACTGAATATGAATAAATGTAAGAAAGCATGGCCAACAGTAGCTAATAGTGTCCAAAATAGATCAATAAAGTGATTACTTCACAATGTAAATGGACATGATAAAACATTTTAAAATATTACTGACCATGACTGAATAATGTCAGAAATTAATTCAACTTGACGAAAAGTTACCAAAAATAACAAACACGAGTAAATTGGGCAAAATGTGCACAAAGTTAAAAACCAAAACATAACATAAACAAACAAACATAATGATTGCGAAATTCATGGAATGTGGCTGAGCATAACCAAATTTAACAAATGTTACACCCTGTGCAAAAAAAAACATGATCAGAAGTGATCAAACACGACTAAACAAAACAGTGGTCATAAAATCATAGTCTAAATGTACATAATAGGGTACAAATAACTAGCCGATGTCAAATGTTTAAAATATAGTCATATTTTAAGTTAATTACTCCACTCCATGTTCCTTATTGCAATTTAACTACCACGCTACACCAATCACTCTTTCTACAAATCTTCGTCCTTCTCGAACTCCTCAGAACAGGTTAAATATGTAGGTAACCGTATTTGTATCATGCTGCAATAAAACATGCTGTTATATTTCATTCACGCTTATTTCCACACTTCCTGACGCACAAACTTAAGTTCTACTTTCAGGATATTCCTCCGCCTAATATAAACAAAGATTAACTAAGCATAAAAAATTACACCAAAGGGACAACGCACCGTATTCGTGCGCACAATACAGTGTAATAATATTTTGTGGTGGAGAGGACCTTGATCCCTGTGAGGCCTACTCGCCTTCATAACATGAAATCTCTGCAAGTGACCCAGCTATGGCTTGCGAACTTGCATGAGCTGCAATACGCAATTTTTTACAGGCGTGACTGTGTCGCATAGCGGACTGGACAACACGTCACTTCAGAGAGTGTTTCTAGTTATTAGGGCGAGGTACAGTCACAGTGTTGTGGAAATATAACATGTTGCGTAAGACAGGGAACTGGACATCACGTCACTTCAGAGAGTATTTCTAGTTATTAGGGCGAGGTACAGTCACAGTGTTGTGGAAATATAACATGTTGCGTAAGACAGGGAACTGGACAACACATCACTTCAGAGAGTGTTTCTAGTTATTAGGGCGAGGTACAGTCACAGTGTTGTGGATGTACAACCTGTTGCGTTCGACAGCGGACTGGACAACACGTCACTTCAGAGAGTATTTCTAGTTATTAGGGCGAGGTACAGTCACAGTGTTGTGGATGTACAACCTGTTGCGTTCGACAGCGGACTGGTCAACACGTCACTTCAGAGAGTATTTCTAGTTATTAGGGCGAGGTACAGTCACAGTGTTGTGGATGTACAACCTGTTGCGTTCGACAGCGGACTGGTCAACACGTCACTTCAGAGAGTGTTTCTAGTTATTAGGGCGAGGTACAGTCACAGTGTTGTGGATGTACAACCTGTTGCGTTCGACAGCGGACTTGTCAACACATCACTTCAGAGAGAATTTCTAGTTATTAGGGCGAGGTACAGTCACAGTGTTGTGGATGTACAACCTGTTGCGTTCGACAGCGGACTGGTCAACACGTCACTTCAGAGAGTATTTCTAGTTATTAGGGCGAGGTACAGTCACAGTGTTGTGGAAATATAACATGTTGCGTTAAACAGTGGACTGGTCAACACGTCACTTCAGAGAGTATTTCTAGTTATTAGGGCGAGGTACAGTCACGGTGTTGTGTATATATAACATGTTGCGTTCGACAGCGGACTGGACAGCTCGTCGTCGCTGCAGGTGGTGTCGCTGCTAGAGACCCTAGCCCGCGGCGGGAGGACCATCGTGTGCACGATCCACCAGCCGTGCTACAAGACGCTGACGATGTTCGACCACTTGTACGTGATCGCCGAGGGTAGCTGCGTGTACCAGGGCTCCAGCGAGAACATCGTGCCTTTCCTCAGCTCTGTGGGACTCCACTGTCCACAGTACCACAACCCGGCAGACTACAGTCAGTCAACTACCAGCTTCCTTTATTATGATATTATAGTCCACACTAGGTTACTCTACACTTTCTGAATTAAACCTTTGAGTAATCACCCCCAGTGTACGACGTGTTCGGTAGTGTCCTAGATATGCCATGTAACACAAACGTTTCATACTTGTGTTAACATTAAAGAATCACATTCTTAGATAAATTATAATTTTTCATTGTATTTAATCTTTAAATTATACAATTTTATTTACGATTAATGTGAATTAAATCAGAGAGAAATTATGTGTATTTGTAATGCCTATTAAGAAATAGTTCTTAGGCAAAATAGTATTACACTGTGTACGCACGAATTCAGTGCTTTGTCCTTTTGGCGTGATAAATAGATTTAGTTACACTTTCTTTGCATGGGGTGGAAGAATATGCTAGAAGTAGAACTTCAGCAGGGCTTCAGAGAAGTTGGAAGTAACCGTGAATGGACTACAGTCGTGAATCTTATTTTATTTCTTACACACTTGTGCGGGACTAACTAAGCGAAAGGATACCGTTATACGTTTTGTATGATTTTAGAAGCGTCTCAGCTACTTTTCACAGTATCGCATTGAACAATCAAAAGAAAACCTTCCTTTGAAGAGAAGAACTAGGCTACGAGGGAGCAAGTAGGGGCAAATTAATACAAATTTTTGTTTGTGATGAGTCTGTAAATCTTTATTTGCCCTCAATTTTCATGCCATGAAAAATTTTACGAAAATTGTTTTGTAGAAATATGGCGCGGGAAAAGATGGACAAGGTGTTTTTTTTTCAGCTATATCGTTAAAGGTGACTGAGACACGCCTAAAATCAGTTTTGAGCTGTTGACGGTAAACTGAACACTTTTAAAATCAACCTTTGAAAAATGTCGCTTCCCCTAAATGCGTATATAACGGATATTTAGATCGGCAAGGGCCCAGTAAAGTTTGTTAAGACAGAGGGATAATAGTTACATACATTAACGTTGAATTAAAAGCGTTAGGTTAACATTTGTAAATACTGAAATTATTTCTTAAGCTAACTGTTTTCTAATTCATACATGTGTATGAAATAGCAAATTTTTTAAATTTTACTTTCCTAATAATTCTATATATTCACTTGCGCGACGCATCGCTGAAGTGACGAGGCTTATTTCGATGTTAATTCTACATGTGGTGCAAGAATACACACAGTAAATACAAGTGGATCGTAAGCAGGGTTTTCAAAAGTGCTTAGTTTACCGTGAACAGTGCATAACATGTAAAATACTACCCTTTCACTCGGCCAGTCCCGCACTAGGCAGCCACATTAAGACCCGGAAAATTCTCTTGTTCATCTTGTGTTAAGATAGACCTTAAAATTCGGTCATTTTTCTTTTCCTTTTGTGATTGGGCCACTCTTCTTCAGGCCCGCCCTGCAAGACTGTGCACTATATCCAAACCATGGTTACTTCCAACTATTCTGAAGCCATGCTACAGTTATACTTTTAGTATGTTCCTCCACCCCACACAAACAAAACTTTACCAAGTCTAACCAATTACATCAAAGGGACAACGAAACAAATTCGTGCCCACTCCGTTAATAAAATATCTTGGGTAAGAAAGTTTCCTTATTGGGCATTACCAACACACCTATTTTCTCAATGGTTTCATTCATATAAGTAACAAATGAAATACTATAACTTTGTAGATAAGATGTAATTAAAAGTTTTGTTTAACGAAAAACATGATATTTTTATTTTAACAGAAGTATAAAACGCTTGTAATACATGGCATATTTAGGAAACAATTAAACACGTCCTAAATGGGGTAATTTTTCAAATTACTTATTACAAAATAGTGAAGAAAACTTAAATATATTATGGTAATAAAGAAGCCAAGCCAGTAACATACAATGTAGAGCACAAAATAAAATTTATGTCGTGAAGGCGCCAGCCAATGAACAAAAGACAGCGCCTGGGGTGTAAACTGATCTCTCTAGTTTGGCCTAGTCGTCAAATAAACTTCGAAATTTCTGGGTCTTTAAACATGACCTACCTCTAAACTGCATTAGTCTTTTGTGCAGAATTATATTGCAAGAAATTATATGAACATTAGTTTCAACTGTATGCGTTCCCTTTCAAAAAGTAGAGGGCCATCTGCATCTATGGACTAATTTATTTTTTGTATACTTAAGGTAGTTGGTCACCAATCTTCGATTATCTTATATTTGAACTAAATACCGTTCAACCAATCTTGTAGACATTATTTGTAAGTGTTCCTCCCTCGCACAAAGAAAAAATTAGATCGCGTTAGAGGGCGTGTCAAAATCACCATTTTAGTGTTTCTAATAATTACACATAAAATAAACGAAAATGTTTGCAGAAAATTTAACAAATGATCTAGAAGATCATGTCTATATTCATTTTAATGTATGTTTGGCAAATTAAATTTTGCAAAAATATCATAGATTGCTACAAATAAAAAGTACTAAAATTATCCTTATATTTAGTAATTTATAAAATTGCGAAAATGTATAATACCATGATTTCAAATTCTTCTTGAAGTTACTCATTGTCTCTTATTTTAATGCGAAGTACAGCATTTTGGTAAGTAAGTCAGTTTTTCACCTACTTTCCGAAGGAAAGAGAGGCTTATGCATTCACCCAAAAGTCTGTCTAAAATGTGTGTGTCCCCTAATTTCTCTTAAACCAGACAGCTATATTTCACCAAACTACGTCCACATGTATTATTTAGTAATGGAAGAGGACTTATATAATTTTCGATCACTCCGAATAGATATTTTCAAAATGGCGGCAATTTAAATATTTAGGGTATTTTGTTATATCTCGGGAAATATTTTACTGACATAAATCAAATTGTGTGCAATAATAGTGCACGATATTCGCATTGCATTTTGAAACCGAAAATATTATTCGTTCACAATTTTGGAAAATAGTGCAATTTCAAAAACAAAACTTTTACATTAGGTATATCTCGGAAATCATTTAACCAATTTAAACCAAATTTACGACTTTGGCAGTGCATAACGTAAGCATTTAATTTAGGAGGTAAAAATTGTACTATTGAGCCAATATTTGAAGATAGTGCAAAATGAAAAATACAGCAATTATGTTATATCTCAATAAATTCACAACGGATTCCTGTCGTATTTGGCATATATGTTAAACCTTTGTACGTAAAATTTATATATGTAATTTAAATGAATAAGACACTTATTTTCAAAATGGCGGAGTTATACATTTTGAGGTTTATTTGCAATATCAACAATAATCTTAAACGATTTTAGACCAACGTTTTAATGCGGAAAATATCTTATAAAGCATCAAATTTGTCAAAAAAAATACCCTTTTTGTGCGGCATTTAGTAAAATAGTGCAAAGTGAAAAATAAAGTTTTGATGCAATATCTCGGGAAACGGTCAACTGGCTAAATTTTAAACTGAAATATTTCTACAGCACGTAATATAAAATGACATGTTTTAGTGTGTCAGTCTATAATTTTTAAAATGATGGCCACGTAAACATAATATACTACTGTGCTATATATATGACACCATGCTACCAAATACAACTTCACTTTGTATGCTGGCAGTATCTATGCAAGCATAGATATTTGTCTAACATTTTGGAAGGTTTCGTGTTCTATCTCGGAAAACAATTAAGTAATACTTACCGAATTCGGGCTACAAGTTACACTTATGTAGTTAACGTAAATTTATATGACGTAAAGAGATAGTCACAAATGTACAAAAAAACAGCAATGAAAATAGTTTTGGTAAGTACGTCCTATATCCCAAATACTTTTGTATCTAGCAGTATCTGTGCAAAACAATAATAAAAATAGCACCGAGAAAGTGTAGCTTTTGAGGCGTATGTCCGGGACCAACCAACCAACTCCCACCTTACTTTACACATAAGTAAGCATGCCATGTTTTAAGTGGGATAGGCTTTATTTACAGTATGGCAGTCATATAAATAATTCATACAAGTATGTCTTCTCTATAAAAATATTTAATTGTTTCACTTGCTTGGCCAATGGTAGTCATAAGAAACATCAAATATGCTTTTAGAGATCAGCTTTTGCTGACTTTTGTAAGATAATGCCAGGTTTATGCCATATCTCGGGAACCAATAATTGAATTCCCACCAGATTTTGCACACAAACAGTACTACAGTGAACCATCTTAACTTACATAATTGAAATGGTCCAACTTCTTTTTTTCAAAATGGCGGAATAAAACTTTTTTTGGTAATTTAATCGTATCTATCAAATAACATGACACATTTAAACCAAACTTTTCATAATGACATTTTCTATTAGACATATCAGGTATTATAGCGCCAAATGAGAAACTAAAGCTTCTATGCCATAACTTATCCATTGAACCTATTACCCGCCCAACTTCGTACACAAGTAGCTCTACTGTAGCCCATGCAAGCTTACATGATACAAATGATACCCAGACTTGTTTTCAAAATGATGCTCCTGTAGATATTTGAAGTTGTTAAACCCAGTCCGCCATTACTACAGAAGTTGATGCCCCGAATCCTACCTCTGTAATGCGGTTGACTGCACGTCAGTTTACGGCAAGAGGCGTTCTGTGTTCAAGTCCCAGGCAAGACACGTGGGTATTTCTTATTATTTCACTAGTATTTTATTTGTTTATGGTTGCATCTCTAATAATATTGCCTACTGGTGAGATGTCAAGACTCACCTGGTATCTACCTTTTTAAAACCTTCAGCAAAATGATTTGCATACACGTGGATGAAAGTAGGCTCGTTAGATAGATCGATAACTTATTGTTATTTTTGTACTTCCCAAAAACATTGAAATTATGATTCTGACATGCCACTACTCAAAAAATATGTGGTCTAGTTTTCTAAATGATTGGAAATAGTACACGTAATTAATGTCCACGCGTTGAACGGTATTTTGTGCAATTATAAAATAACGAGTTTTTTCGAGAACAGCATACTTGTACACTGTGAAAATCTGCACGGTGATTCTTTCTGAGGCTACAGGAGCACGTGTGAAACATGCGATTTGCTGACTGGATCTGAAAGTCAACGATCTCTAGGATCAATTTGTGAGATAGGTAGTGAGGATCAGGCAATTTATAAATTCCCGAGCATAATAAACACAGGAATTTTAATGTTATTCATTGAAACATACGAAACTGTTCTGAACTGAAGTTACTACCTTTGCAAGACAATTGTATAGGAGAGCTTATGAAGGTAGAGAGATACGTCTTACAACCTACAATGATCATTTATAAAAGTACAAATTCTTAAAAGCCAACAAATGCAATATACATTTTTTTTTTTTCAAAATTGCTAGCAATTACGTGTAATTATAAAACAAATTCTGAATGAAAGAGTGTTTTATTGTATCTGACTTTGACACTTGGAACAATCTGATCTGTAGTTTCATTCCCTTTCGTTAAGAAAATAACTGGCTGCTGAGAGGTCTTGAAGCTGTGCATTCCAGTTTTGTGTAACTCTTTCATGAAGAACCATTCATCTAAGCGTGTTATACCAAAGCTAAGTTTTTTTTACAATTTGAAAAGAAACACACATACTTATCATTAAAATGTCTAAATATAATCCCCTGTAAAATTATTATGTATGGTAATAACATGGCACGCACATTTTCTCACAGAACGGGTGAATGACATAAGTCACTTCAGGTTCACAAATTGCCCATATCAGTTCAATAAAATACTGTTCAATAAAGTTGTTCATTTGACTTCTAAAGTTAAAAAAAAAAACATAATATCGATTTTCAAAGATGTTCATCTCTCATTGTAAGTCATGCATCTCATTACATTTTCCAAAGACTTCTCGCGGTAAATTGATTACTTCTAGAATCGACCATTAAAAAAAATCGCTGTCAATAATTCCACCTCAACGCGTCACTCCCGCCCATATATTCCTATACAATAATTGTTTGTTTTAGTGAGCTCTACCACCCCTCAATATTTGTCCCGTGATTTTAGAATCATCCTGTATATCGAAAATATGTAGCTTTATCTTATATAACTTTTCTTTTTGTTTTTTGTGTAATTGATAACAAGGTTATTTTTAAAACACCTTTAATGCCGTGTAAACCTTCAAAACGAACGCTATGGTAATTACGTGAAAACGAAATAAAAAATTCAATGTACCTGTTGCCTCATAGAATAGTGTTATAAAATATGAGTGTCACATTAAAAATACTTTAAATTGGTTTTATTAGTTTATGCGTTGTAATTTAATTTGATACACCATGTTTTTGATACACGTTGTTTAACTAGTTCATAAGTCAAAAAGAAAATCACTGAAAAAAGGCTAATGAAATGGTTTGCTGAATCAGTGGAAAATGTAACCGAATCAATAAGTGAAGGAAAATCTGGCATTTATTTCACTAATCCATTAGTTATATTAAATTAAGTTACTTTTGAATACCTCAGGTGCAATAACAGATTAAAATAGATAAATTCTCACTGATTCAGTTTTAGAGAGAAGGCTTCCAGTTAAACTAGCAACGAATTAATTAAAACTGTCCTAAGACCACGCGTTGAATTGAGAGTGTAGTATGTAAATGTGTAGCTACTGAAGTCTGAAAGGCCTTTTCACTCAATCAAATTTTTCTACAAATTACCTTCCATTCTTATTGAATTCAATTCATGGAATGTCATATGATATCAGAAGGATGATTATCTGCATTCGGGGACAGGGGCTGGGGGTCTGGAGCCGGAGCCAACATCATGCTCTGTCATTCCACTCACCCAACTGCCATATTGGATCTGGATGACCCTTGACCTTGATCTTGACAATTACCTTGAACCTGTGTCCGTGACCTTGAATGACCTTAACACCAAAAAATCCAAAAAATTGGAAAAATAATTGTAAAATCACAAAAAAATTTCATAATTTAAAAAAATTATTTAAAAGAATATTATTTTTTAATTGATATAAAAATATAAATATGGGTGGGCCGGGATTCGATGACAGGTAGATCGACTAAGCTCCCGACGTGACCGACCCTTGCCAGGTCGACCAGTGTCCATCTCGTCATACATGTTAGTTAGATGTTGATGACCTCGACCTTCGACCTTGACCTTGGCTTACCTTGAAGCCAAAAAATAGAAAACCATCATATCGAATCCATGTGACCTTGACCCTGTGTCCGTGAGCTTGAATAACCTCAAACAAAAAAAAATAATAAAAATTTATTCAAAATTATAAAAAGTTATTAAATAACTTACATTTGCAGATGTTCCCTCACCACAATGTCTAGCAGAGGATTCGCCATCGCCAATGTTTTTCATTGGTTGATTACTTGTGTTTGCTTCTCCATCCAACAGTGTGTTTTATTGGTTGATTTCTCATGCTTGTTATACCCGCCACCAATGTTCCTCATTGAATTAACCTACCCCTCCCCTTTCCCACCAGCAATGTTCATTGTGTATAATTAACTCCACCTAACAAATTCATTTATACGTTGGTTATTTGTTTACTTATTTATCACCTAGGTGACGCTAGTGTATTAATTATCGATTTCACCGTCAAATGAACTGTCTATTTAGCTACTATGTTGGATGTTGATCTTGACCTTATCCCAATGACGTTGAACTCTAAAATTCGAGAAAAAGCGCAGTCCATACAATTGTTAATTACTATCTGGGTCATAACAAGGACCCATGCCGAATAACTATACTAGCCAACGAATAACCCCATATAAGACTAACTCCACCCAAGACTGGTTTCTGGCGAGACTGACTGAGCACAAGACTAGCTCCTGACGAGATCAGTTACTGCAAAACTGACTAGATTAACCGAAAAGACCAAACTGCCATACCACCCACCTATACAAACGATGATGGACAATCTCGAAAAAATTCTCTAATAAGAGTCTTGTAGCTGATGGAACCTCCGGAAATGCAAGTTTTCTTATACATTTTTAAAAATATTTTTTATAATTTTTTAATGTTTTTATATATATTTTTGGATTTAAGGTAATTCAAGGTCACGGACACGGGGTCAAGGTCAATATAAAGGTCACATGGATTCAATATGGTGGTTGGGTGAGGTCATAACATTGTGGCTGGTTGGCTCCAGTCCCCCATCCACTCTAAGCAAAAACATTCAAAAAAATTTACTAAATTTTAAAATTAATTTTTGCATATTTGATATTGTTTTGGAAATATTTAAAACAATGTAGCGATATTTTTGTGTTCAAGGCCATCCAAGGTCAATGTTAAAGGTAAAGGTCACGGTCACCGACATCCAACATGGGGTTCTTTGTCAGTAATGTAATACTATATCCGAATTTCATGAATTTATTCAATTTTGTACAATTTTTTCGATTTTATTTTAAAGATAATTGGGGTGAAGTTCACAGGCATCCAACATGGTGTTTGGAGTCATCTGTGTAATTTTTTCCTGGATTTTTTATTTTTTTCATTTTTTCAAATTTTTTAATTTTTTCAAGAATTTTTTATTTCAAAATTATTTTAGGTCGAGATCGAAGGTGAAAGTAATCAACATCAAGTATTATTGACGAGAGGGACACTGGTCGACCTGGCAAGGGTCGGTCATGTCGGGAGCTTAGTCGATCCACATGTCATCGAACCCTGAACCTCCTACATGCGCATATTAAATATTTTTTAAACTTTTTTTTTTTAATTTTTATAAACTGTACGGGTATTTTATAATTTTTCTGCATTTTTAAAAAAATTTTTATTTCAAGGAATGGACACAGGGCCAAGTTCAATGTCATGGGTCAAGGTCAAGGTAATGGGTCACCCAGACCCAATATGGCGGTTGGGTGACTGGAATGACAGAGCACGCTGTTGGCTCCAGCTCCGGGCCCTTAGCCCCTTGCCCTTTGACGCATATTATCATACTACTGATATCATACAAACGTCATCATCACAGCTGTTTTCTCTATCGATTTCTTGAATGTCCCGCTTCCCTTCAAGATTTTCGTTTATGACATATTCTATATTTTCATGAATCCAAAATTTTACTCTCTTATCATAGCTTTTCTGACATTGTTAATTGAAGTAGTTTCGTAATAATAGAGTTTTGTGAACACAAACCATTTTTTTTAAAATAAGGATGTATATTTTTAAATAAAAAATGTGTAGTAATATAGAGAAAATTTATTGTGGTTTAACTAATTATTTTCGTGTTGTGCATGAGTCGTTGGTTTATAAAAATGTCCATTTTTGGTTTTTTTTTTAAATGTTTTCTTTAAAATGTTTTTGATAAATTATCATGTGGAGACTTGGAAGCTCATTGAATGCAATTCACTGAAAGGCAAAATAAGTAATTTTTTAGTTCAATAAATTGAATTCAATAAATATTTTATCGTGTGAAATGGCCTTAAGATTTGTTTTATTTTCTAGACTTATTAGCACAAATTTTCGTTTTGTTAACGTGATTACTTTCCTATGAATTCTTTTATTTCCGCCTTGATGACGCATTAATAAATTGTTATGATTCCTGTGTATGTAAATCTTAATAAGGGCGAATGGTATTCCTATTCATAAATAAATTAAGGCTTTTCATGACGTGTATATTACTAACTACTCAAAGAACGAATAGTGTACCAATGTTAAGAATCGATATGCTATTAATAATATGTACTGCTCAGGACTCGATCGAATACGGTATATCACGCTTTGAAGATCGCAGCCTTTCACCACTGACTTAAACGGCCTGTTACACCAATGGATGCTCCATTGCTCTCAATTTAACACACATTTTGTGCACCTGTTCTTGTTAATATGTATAATTGTAAATGCTCTGTGAAGGAATTGTCAAAATCCCCACGAACGTCACTCGTATTAACAAATAAAAATTATCTCTCTCGTATATTAAATAATTTACGTATTTCGCACACCAGTGTAGGTAGCTCCCAAAGACTTGTGGTAAACCATCTTACCTTTGTAATTTCTGAAATGCCTCGTTCTCACGCTGTATTCCCACGGCGCTTACGCTGATTTGTCCTGTAGTGTAATGTAAATAGTTTTGTGGTCATTAAAACTTGTATGACAGTGTATCACTTATTAAAAATAAAATATGTTTTTAAAGATTAGATAAATATGTTGTAATCAATACAGCTTTTAGATATTAATAATAAATTAAGTTTATACCGGTAATTTTTATTATATCCAAAATATGGGATTTAACACAAACATGCTGGTTCTAGGAACAAATGTTCTTTCACTTGTTTTAAGTGTCCTTCACAGAAATGATGTAAACAATTTCACTCTACTACGTTGGTATATTGCCAAAAAAAAATTGAGTTTGTAAACTCGGCGAATTTTGATGAAACTCTTACTGTGTGGTAATTTTTAAACAAAATTAAATACTGGGTACGTGTCATCTTGCTCTGTCAAGATGAAGCTGAGCAATAAATGTTGAACAGTAATTGTATTTTAAAGATTTCTCGCTTTTGAAAAGATTGCAATGCATTTCCATAGTCATATAATAAAAAAACTAGACAATAAGAGACTGAAATAAAGTTATCCCAAGCAAATAAAATTCTAATTATCTTAGGACTAACAATCACAAATATGATAGAAAAACAAAAAATTGGAAATAAAATTGAAAACTATTAAAAAAACTGCTTAAAAATATTTTTATTAGGTGCACCGAACGAAAGTTAAATTTGCACATGCAAACTCTGGGCAGGCGTAGCTGCAGGCCAAAATTATTTCACTTTTAATGTACAACACAAATTCGATAAAAAGAAAATTACGGGCGAACGTAGATACGAGGAAATATTTCTCGAAGAAAATTGCCACAGTATAACTTGAGTAGACGAAGACAAGATAGAATAAAACCATTTTATTAATTTTAGTCTGGCAGACACAATCAGTTCCTTTCCAGGTGGACGAAGTCATCGGTTATATAGCTAGTTGCCTATTCAGTTTGACGAGAATCAGTTGAAAATTTTCTTATATTTACATACGATTAATCTTTTATCAGGTTTTGGTACGAGAATTTGTATAAAGCGAATTTCCATGCTTTCATTGTTGGTTGCCATCGTGCAGTGTGTCGCTTGATATCTCTTCTCCTTGCATATTACAGCCCTGAAATGCCAGCACTTGAAAAACATGTGATAAACTAAAATTTGATAAATGCAAGCAATTTATTGCACCACTATTAGTATGCCAGACTTGAAGGCACACCTTCTTGCAAGTCGTAATAGAGTTGCGTGTGTCAATTAAGAAGTAAATAGGGTAAATAAAGGATAAATACACAAAAAATTTGAAAGCGTGTAGTATATAAAGTAAAACCTTTCAATGTGATTTAAAAATAAAACAAATAACTCGTTTATATTCTTAATATAAATATTAAATGTTGAAATATTCGTGAAATTAGGTGTGAGAGGTCTAAAGATTTTACGAGGTACACACAGCCACACAAACACCGTCAAAAGCGTGAACTTGTAAGACTTTCTTTCAACATAAAATTAAGCGTATAACACTCATAACAAACTTTTTCTTCGCAATAGTATTAAAATAAAAAACCAAATTACATCTTGAATTTAAAGGACAACCTTGTAGTTTTGAAGAGTTTGTTTTGAATGTGCAACGATTATTTTTATAGGTGCACGTGATTCATGTTACTCCTTATTTACTAAAGAGCAGCTGAACTGGGCTTAGTTAAGGTTCAACGTCCGGAGAGGTGTAGGCCGTAGCAAGGTTGGCCAAACTGGTCTCGTCTCTTGAAGATAACCGATTGGTGCTCACCTGCTCTGCACGCGCAAACCTTGCACAATCCCCCGATCAGAACCTATTAAGGAATAAGGTCGAAGTAGTTTATACTGGGCTGTGGCGGATTTCCCTGACCTCATTTATGTCTCCAGTGAAATAATACGTTAGTCGTCTATTAAACCATCTACAGCGAAATTTTAAGTAGTAAGTTGGCTTCAATATATTCCAGCGGTGCACATGGCTTTTACCGCAGTTAATGTACCAGTGTAACCGTATCCCATTTTTCCAAATAACTCAATTTCCTATAACTATATACCTCGTTGTTAACATTATGTTTTAAATAGCTTAAACTAAGTCTCCATTATAGTCCTGACGTTCTCACTGTGACATTTAGTTCATCTGCAAGATCATGTGTACAGTCTTAGTTGAAGGCAAAGTTACACTTTTAGGTTAGGTATGATAGGTTATATAAGTTACATTAGGCTTTATTTCAAATAAGTGACATAAAACATGAACAACGTAATAGTATTCCACTTATAACTCTTAGTATATATATATATATATATATATATATATATATATATATATATGAATCCACATTTTAGTGTATTCACTTTTAATTTAAATATTTTTACTTTATAAAAAAATTGACCAACAAATGAATGTTTTATTACACTCATAAATTCTTCACGCCCTCTTACATTTGATTTCCTAAGGCGGCCATTTTGCTATAAACCGTATACTTTCTAAGACATGTAAAATTTTATGAGTTGGTGCTTAAATCACTTTTTCTGTGTGGTACAGATGCAATAACTGTTTATATGCATTTCATCCTTTTCTACTGGAAATCTATAGAAATCATACAGGGCATATCTGGACTGTGTGCAGAAACGGAAGACACAGCATATTTAGGCTTAAATAAACAGAACATCTTAGTAACAAAGAGTCTGGAAAGATGATCATGTGAAGGTGAGGTTAGATGTAACGATGCCAGATGTGCACATCTGTATATTTGTACAAGTGGTACAGGTTGTCTATCCCTAGGCGACCACATCGCTGTGTTGCGCACTACCACAACTCACAGTCACTGTTACAGTTTATTACATTAGCTTCCACGCTGCCACCGATAAGCCTATCTGCGTAAATAATAACAAAGTCCTGCAAAATTTGTGTCATTAAAAATTATTTTCAAAACGTATGCTGTCCTATCATATTTTTGGGACGCTGAATCCGAAACTGACCTCAGTTTTTCTCTATTACGTACGAATGGTTTCCAATTCGCCTTTGCACTGTAAGCCTATTTTCTGTTGTTGCTCAAATATTCGGGGGTATATTATTGAACAAAACACATTTGTAAATAAATATTTTGTTTTCAAAATGGAAAAATTTATTTATTAATATTATTCAATATCAATATAGTCCTTTTTTATCTTGTTTATGAAGGAGCAGGTTTTGCTCGTGCGCTGTGCTAAAATTTTCACGGTGAAGAGTCGCCCATCATATTTACATCCCTACGGCTCTGCCAATGCCTTGATATTTTATACTTTTTTTTTTTAATGAGTAAATAAAAAGCGAAGAATTTCCTTAATGATGAATTACGTGCAGCTTACATTATTCAGTTACATGACCTCATTTTGTGGGAAAACCATGCGAAATATGACCATTTGAGTACCGTTTCCGAATTCAGCACACGAAAATAGATATGTAAAAAGTCAAAATTGACAATAAAGGTTTTTATCGCAGGCCTGTGTGATCCGTACACAAAGATCTCCAGCAACGGCGATGTTGCATTTTGGTAGTGGGGAACACAGCGATGTGGTCGCCTAAAGATAGACCCTTTGTATTGTGGTAGTTGGCAACAATGGAAATGAATGTAAATCACTTTACCAGTCGGCACGACACTTATAGATGTACATATAAACCTCCACAAAAACGTCTAAACATTAGAAACACAACTTTGTAACTCATTCAAATAGTTTAAAACACAGAATATACAATATTCATAAAGTAATTTTGAGTTTTAAATGAGAAAAACTATATATTACTAACACACAACGTCAATAATCAAGACATGTGGTCAATCGTACCAACGTAACGTAAGTTGTAACTCGTCCCACCACTGATGACACAGCAGACTGGCTCACGAACGTATCGCACTTACGGCATTGTTACGTTAAACTTTACCTGCACATAAGAAGTAAACGATCACCATTCCAGACATATTGTTACTAAGTATTTCTGGTTATTTAAGCTTCCGTTTCTTTACAGGATAAGAAACTTCCTGTAGAAATATAAGAGTGTACGTTGTTATACGTTTGGTTTCTCTTACAGTTCTGGAAGTTGCGTCTGGAGAATATGGACACTTCACCGATGAGCTGGTTGAAGCTACAGCATATAAGTGTTGGAGAAAGCCTTATAAGTCAATTCAGGGTAAGTACTTTCTGCCAAAATTTTCTGCAGCATATTGTTTTACGAAGGTTGTAATTTTTTAGATATTAATATTTTAATCACAGTTTATCAGCGCTTTTTAAAAACTCAATTTAGTGATGCCTAACCGTCTGGTTCTCGTATTCACCAGGTTGCAGGTTCGATTCCGTCTTTCAGCACTGAAAGTGGCTTTCCCTATCGGGTTTCTTAGCCTTTTCACGGGAAATGTTGGTACAGCTTGATAATACGAACGTTCTCAATTTCTCACTAAAAGACTTTAAATTATGACAATTATTCTTGCATAAAAACTATATACACGTTATTATGAATTTTTTTTTGTTACAACAAAATATTTTTGTTTCATATTGACGATTTCCGCAAGACTTATTATTATTTTGCAATTAACTTATAAATTTGGCATTTGAGTATATACGTAATATTCTAAGAAGACGAAGGGGAAATAAAAAATGTTTAACAAAGTTTAATGTATGTCTTGATACCTACAAGTGGTTCGCAGACCATAATGGTATAGTGAACCTGAAACTTATCTCATCATTGAACTGGGAGATTTCGTTTTAAACCTTGTGTGAAGCAAAAGTGAAATTTTTCTGTAATACTGTATAAGTTGTTCTAGAAAACGGATGGAAGTTTTCTTGCACTGGAAATTTGTTTTTTAGGCGGTAAGTACTAAAATAGCGAGATTGATGTATTAGGAAGAATGGCAAAAGTTGTAAATACTCAGTCTGTTATTTACCGATGTTCTGACATCGTGTTAAATGATTTCTCGCATCCGTATAACTTAACCAGAAATGAAAGGCATTTACTTGGCTCTATTGCTGTTGCCCGTCGACCAGAAGATTATATTGGACATTAGACCGAAGTAAATGTTTAGATTATGTTTGTTTGCCAAAGCTGTAGCTCTACCACCAGTATAGGCCTATCACATATACTCGAGATGTAAATTAATTAGTGATAGGGATAGGCTACCATTCTTTTTAACTAGACTGAATGTGAATAACTTATTCATGACAGGAATTATGCCTCATTGACAACTGTCCTGATATATAGTCAGGTATTATGGGGGCCGCGGTGACTGAGCGGTTAGACTGCTCGCTTCCCACCTAGGCGAACCGGGTTCAATCCATGGCAGGGTCAGTCCCGGATTTTCGCAAGTGAGAATCATGCCGGACAATGTCGCTGGTTGTCGAGTTTTCTCGGGGATCTCCCATTTCCCCCGCCCTTCCTTAACGACTCTGCTCCATTCTCACCTCATTTCACCTAATTCAAATTTCAAATTATTTGCTTGAATACATAAAAGGAGCTTGAGCAGTAGAAAAAACAGCAGTCTGATTTAAAACTGTTTCAAGAACTGCAAACGTCTACCAACATATAACATTACATACATCAATTTGATTAATATAACCAGTTGAAGGAGCTGGACTATTATGAGCACGGTGGAAAAACACAACTATTAACAATCCACTACCAGGATTACTTGTCATATAGTGAAAACCAAATCTATACAACAAAGAAATAAAAACATAACTTTATTGACATTGCATGACTTGTTTGATAAAAACATCGTCCTCTTTAGCATTATCCGTACTTTGTCCTCCTAAATTCATAAATATCTTCCTTGGAAAATATCTTCTCCTTCTATAATATCTTTGTGGCATCTTGAATAACTGCTCCTTGTTGAATCACTATTCCTTGTTGAATTACTGTTCCTTGTTGAATCACTGTTCCTTGTTGAATCACCGGTGTTGGTTGTTGGTGCATGCGTCTGGTGGAGAAAATGCTGATTTATTCTTCCCCATCTGTGTGATGTGTCTTCTCTTTTGACACAGAACAAACTGACTTGTTACACTCTTGCTCTCACTTATATACACATTCCCAGACGATGAGTCACGGGCCGGAAATAACTCGCTATCCACATGACCTTGAAACGCTGTTTACAAAGAAGCGTGGAGTATCGCCTTAGCCGACGGTAATATTAGGTCGGGTGACTCCCATGTTAAAGAGAGTGAGGTTATGTCCCTCTAAAATGAAAACAACTGAACCGATTTCCTTACTTTATTACAATCTATGCATCGTATACGAGCTGTACATGACCTAAAGCATGAACACATCCACAAGTACACACACGTTTACGAAATAACCATATTTCATCATCTAACTCAAATTTCAATTTTTAATGTGAATACATAACAGGAGCTTGAGCAGTAGAAATAACAGCAATCTGATTTAAAACTGTTTCATGAATTGCAAAAGTCTTCCAACATATAACATATGTTACATCAATTTGATTAATATAACCATTATAATTATTTCCAGAAACTTTCAACATTTTAAGCTGCAAATCTAGGCTATTCAGATACATAGTATCGCTTTTTACCCTATTTTCCAAAGGAAAGAAATGCTTGTGAGATAATTTTCCTGCTTGTGTATCTGGGTGTGTATGGATGTGTCTGTGTGTGTCTGTGCATGGGAATGTCCCTTCCCTTCAATTTTTGAACACGTTGACCGATTATTACCAAACTTAGTACACACATAGTATTTAGTAAGGAAACCTGACTTTTAAAGTTTTCGACCGCTTCGGGAACTAACTTTCAAAATGGCGGCCATTAAAAATGTTGGGTTATATGTTGCGTATTGTGAAGCATTCAACACATTAAAACGAATTTTTATATGCTTCAAAGCATCAAGTAGGCATTAAATTTTGAGATATATATTGTTGTTGGTCCGCCATTTTGGAAAATAGGACCAAATGAAGAAAAATATTTTTCATTATATTTCGAAAACTATTAAACCAATTCTCACCCAATTTGCAAGGTAAGTAAAACTCTGACAGGCCAAGTAAACGTAAGTGATTGAACTTGATAATGTGTTCACTTTCAAAATGGCGGACTTTTTAGATTTTTTGGTATATCTGCCATACCATTTAAACAATTTCGACAAAATTTTGTATACTTAAAGTATGTATTAAAAGTAGCATATATACCAACACATAACCACTTTCGTTTGTCATTTTGTAAAATAACACTATACGAATAAATTAAGTTATTTTGTCATATCTCTGTAAAAATTTAACAATTACTACCAAATTTTGCAAGCAAGTAGTACTCATGCAGATAATGTTAACTGATATATTTTAAGCATTTCAGACACTTATTTACAAAATTGCGGCCATATAGCCATTTTTAGCTTAGTATACTATATCGTGGAAATTATGTAATCAATTCCAACTTAACTTTGAATGCTGGCAGTAGGTGTTACAACTATAAACTGTATCTATGTGGAGCATCTTTTGTCCTCCATTTTGTTAGAAAGCGACATGCGAAAAAAATAAACATTTTCTCGGTCTTATCTCGGGAAACAATTGATCGATTCTTAATTTGGCAAAAGAACAGTACTGCAGCAGGTGGTGTAAACTGGTATGTTTTAAGTAGGTCAGGCACTTATTTTCAAAATGGTGGCAATATCAATATTTTAGCTTTGTACATTTTATCTACGAAACAATTCCAACTTAAGTTTGTATGCTAGTAGTGCCTATTTAAACCATTAAATATGTATTTCGAGGTCTCACTTCTCTGTAATTTTGTATGATAGCCCCTCGAATAAAAAATTATGTTTTTTATATCATTTTTGGGAAACAATGAAGCTATTCTTACACAATTTGGTGAAGAAGGTTGCACTGTGATAAACCATATTATTAGATGCATTTTTTTATGTATGACACTCTTTTGTTTAGAATGGCTGCTATAAAAAAATTTCTGTTCTGTCGGCAATATATATTTCAATTTATGTAATCTAATGTAACTTAACATTGTATATTAGCAGTTTACATTCATGGATATTACTACTACATTAGTGTTTTTTCCTCAATTTACGAAGATCGCCACATGAAACATATGGAGGCTTTATGCCATGTCTCGAAGACCAATTAACCTATTCCCACCAAATGTTACACTGGAACATTTCAAATAAATTTTTACCCAATTGTGCACATCATAAATGCTACAGAAGGCAATGTAAACTTACATGATTTAAATGGGTCAGGCAACGATGTTCAAACCGGCTGCTTCATAAATCATTTAGGTAAGTTTGCCACATATTTAAAACAGTTTAACAAAATTCAACCAAAATTTGTACGTAGACAGTATACATTAGAAGCAATGTATAAAGAGCCTATTTTGTTTTTGCAATTGTGTACGATATCATAAAATAAGAAAATAAAGTATTTGATGTCATATCTCAGGGACCAAACAACAGATTTCCACTAAATTCTGCACACCAGTAGCGCTACGGTAAGTCATGTAAACTTACATGTTTTATGTGGCTGAGCCTCTTATTTCCAAAACAAAAGCTCTGTAAATATTTTAGGATAGTAAACCCTTTCATTCGAAACATTTAGCTCATTAAATCCGAAGTTGGTGCTCAGAATCCGACCTCCATAACGCAGTGCATTGCATGTAAACTTATTGTAAGATGTTTTCTGGGTTCAAGTCCCGGGTAAGGCCCGTTTGTATTTGTAAGTGTCTCAATAGTGTTGCATAAGTTTCTGGTTTCATTTCTAATGTTATTACTTTCGAAGAGAATTCAAGTCCTACCTACCAACTCAGCTTTTAAGAATTTATTTAAAAATTAGTTGCACCCATGTTGATGAAAGTAGTTATCAGTTATATCAGTGACTTCTTATTTTTAGTGGTATGAGAAACTCATTCTTAGTGCATTTCAGAACTTTATTGTTACATCTCGTTAGTGTATATGACGAACGACTGTGTGAAATCTCGTATGTCAAAATCTGAACCACAAATTCTTTGCAAGTCAGATCTAATGATGGAGGTTCGAGAATACCGTGTTGGACGGGTACATCGCATTTCCAAAATTAACATTTTTTATTTTTTTTTATTTTCATCATAACATTATACATTGCATATAAAACAGTTTCCATGGCATGGCGTTTCCAAACCATGGCACTCGTTTCCTTGTAAATGCCAATAGTTACAAATCTGTCTTCGCAACATTCACTGTTTAGGCTGGTTAAAGGAAATTAATTAAGTGTTCATTACAACATCAACGCCACTAGATCCTACTTATTTAATTAAAATTTTAAGATTTGATAATTTGTCTGAAAACGACTGTTTCATCAGTATCGCTGAGAGTACTAAGTTTCGATTTATTTCTCTTAATTGCTCGCCTGCTTGGCATTTGACCTGTGCAGCATATTTTAAAATGTGCATTTTTTATAAAACTACTAAACGTGTCCGCGACATGTTTAACTACGATAAGAAAACATACCCCATACGTGGATGGGATGGTACTTTTAAGATATGACGCATGCTATAAATATTATTTTTAAACCCTCCAACATAATTAAAAACTGTTTTTTCTGATTGCTGCACACGAGGGTAATTAAAATATAGGCTGTTCACGGTAAACTGAGCACTTTTGAAAGCACGTCATTGGGACCTCTAAAATACGTGCAGATAGAGCAGTTAAACTTTACAAAGATTGATCTCAGAAGTGCTGAGTTAATCGTGACCAGACTATAGGAGACTGTGCTGACTTTGCCATGGACTTTCCTTCCGTGAAATCATAGGAACCACCGGTAGACGCAGCACGACGAGAACGCCGCACGTTACTTCATATCCTTGTGCGCAGGAGTGAGGGCGCACTTGATAAGAAATGAATGTTTTGTTGTCCCGCTTCTTGGCATTTAGGTGTCGTGGGTGGTTTGGTGCGCGCACCAACGCACGAGTTCACTTCACAGTTGGGGAGTGCAATTTCTTCGTCTAACTCGCAGTGGTTGTTTGTGTGTAGGTGTCGATATGGAGTTGGAAGGAAGCAGGAGCAATGACGGAGCAGCGGCGGAGAAGCCGAGTCTCGACGCGAGACCGCCTTCGGAGTTCGAGAAGTTCCCAGTCCTGCTCAACCGCTGCTTCATTCAACTCTACAGAGATTGGGTAAGCAAAACGGAAGTCACCGAGCGATATAAGAAAAAGAAACTGAACTGAGATCTTAAAAGTAGTTTTACTAAATATTAGCAGATATCTTTCCGTTGCAGAAGTAAAATCGTGGTTTGAGTCTTTCTATTCTTTAAAATTCAGCTTTCCATTCTGTAATGCATAATCTCAAACGCCATGCTGTGTAATATAAATGATTTAATTCAGTAAAATAAAGTTACTTATCATTTTCTGGAATTTAAGGCCGGGGTACAATTGACATTAACTTACAATAGAGTACAAGAAATAAACGCACAGGTAATTTTCATGATTGAACTTGCATTTAAAGTATTGGTTTGCATAAGCTAGTAATTTTAGTACCGGCTAGGTTAAGGATGTAACTGTTTGTAGTATTAATTTTTTTTAATTGTTTGAGCAGCAAGTACTTTTACTGCGCTAGATTGATTTTGTTTAATTTGTGACAATAAACGTCTCTTCAAATGTTTCAAATTACACAAGTCTCCCGTAACTCCTATGCTCAAAAAATTGAAAACAAAAGAATCACACCGAGATGAACCAGGTCAAAACACACTTTTTTGTCATAAAGCAGTCTCTGTCTTAAAAACATAGTAAAGCATTCTGGGCTTCTGAATGATAAAACCACAACACAGCAAATTACGTTGAACTCATCTTGTTGTTACATTGCTTTAGGTTAGACCCTCTCACCATGTCCGATTGTATTTCGACAGACAGACAAAACGTCAAATATATCGAGCGTGTTTAAAACCACGGTGAGTTAGTGAAATGTTTGTCAGTTGTCTCTCGTCCTTGAAAACAATTTTATATGAACATAAATATGAATTTCATGAAATTCTTTCAGGGATACATTACTTACAGAGTGTTTAGAAAACCACAAACGACACGCAGTATGCGATACACGACAGCAAACTGAACACGAATAAGTGGTCTACCTCATCTTAAGTCTATGGTTCAAACAGGCTTACAAAAAGTATGTCCAAGCACACGCGTAGGTTGAAAACTAATTATTAACATTTGCTATCGTCCACTTATAAAAAAAGTATTCGTTGAATCAAAATGTTTGTTTGGCGTAACCAAATTACTTGTTTGTATAGAGGAAATTAAATATTTGGTCGCTCTTATATGGTTTCCCCATACTGTAAGATTTGGTTGGTGCAGCTAAAGATGTGTTTGGCTCTACCTACTTTAACCAGTTTCGGTTCATATAAAAATAATAAGAAGCCAAACCAAGATTCGAAACTACATCGTTTGCGCTCTAGCGTTACGCCACAGCAACTTCAGCAAAAATTATTGTGAGTACAGCGTAGATTTCAAATACTTGATAACGTGCGCAACTATATATTTCAAAATTTAAACATTTGCTTTTTAATTGTATGTACAACTTGTTATATTATTATATTTATATGATTATTAAGCATCAATAAACTCACTAACAAACACTGTTACCCTCCTAACTGTCACAAACACTACAAACATACACTCGAGCTGTATTTTCTATCGTGAACAATCAAATGAGAGGACAAACAAATGTATACCGGTGATAAAATTAAATATTTTGTTGACAGTATATTTTTTGGACCCAACACATACGTTTTGTTTATTCAAGCGTTTGTTATGTTAGATGAAGTTAGACAAAATTAATTTTGTTGCTTTTCAAACTTTATTTACTCAACAAAGTATTTTGTCGGGTATACTAAATATATTTTTGGCACTATGCAAACTTGTATTAGGTTGACTGGAACAAGACTGTCTCTGGGTGCACAGTTTCCGTTAAGGTACCAGTGACACTGTCACAACCGTTATATCATGGACTGAAAAAGGGGTTCGAGTTGTTGACCTCCAACTTCATTAAAAAACGTGCATCGGCAGCACAATGTTCGGAGCACACGGGCAATGGCACAATATTTTGTGCTAAGTATACTTCAGTCGCGGCGTAGATTCGTGCGATAAGATCATTCACAGATTTTACTGCAGTCTCGTAAACCATATTCTTCAAGGTGCCCCAAACAAAATTGTCGACGGTTGTAACATCTGGTGACCGTGGTTGCCACGGTAAAACACCCTCTTCCTCCTCCTTCGGGCAATTAATCGATTTGTGTGTGTGGCACCAGGCAGCCCCGCACATTTCTGCCCAAGTGCGTTGGAGTTATGACGCGTTGCAACCACGCTCCCGGTTGGACCTACAGTGGCGCCTCATCCAGAAGTGTAGAAAAAACTTTCGTTAGGAATACGCGATATCGCGATCCATTACGTGTATGCGGCCGCCGATTCGGCACAGCGAAATTGTCACCAAAAATCCCAGCATGAATGTTAACTCAAATTTGTCACCCCGCAGCTGCCAAACCACATATTTCCAAACCTAGGTTCCCTTAAGAAAAAATTTTCAATTCATTGTCCTGTATCACATACTGCTCGTTGTCTACGTTATTTGAAACATCCTGCCTTTTTTATATAACACCTAAGGTTACAGCTATTAAATTTGATTTAATATTGTATAAGCAGGCTAGACTTCAAAGTCCTCTGAATATTCGAGAACCAGAATATGTTCACAAGATAACGCTTCTCTTACAACTTTTTTTTTTACCTTACAACACGAAAACTTGTTACTCGAGCGCCAGTGTTCACCTTTGACTCAGAATCTCCGACAAGAGCTTTTCAAACTAACGAACAATCCAATAGCATGCGCGCCTGTTTGAAGTCTAGCCTGTTAAAAATACTGCATGATAATTCATGGAACATGTATGAGCTGTTGAAAGTTAATTTGTTTATTCGTGTTTTCAGACCGTCACGCACTTGAAATGTGTAGTGCACCTAATTATTGGACTGATCATCGGCGGTAATTACCAGAACATGGGTTCTGATGCGTCCAGAACAATCAGCAACGTAGGCTTCTTCATGGTCACAGTGACGTACCTCATATTCTCATCCATGATGCCATCCATTCTAACATGTAAGTTACAGCATGTGTCTTATTAGTTTTAGAGTGACTTTTGTGATAACAGCCCAACACACGTATTTCACCTTCTCGAGACTTGCGCAGTCGTTCTGAACAACTTTTGGATCTAATTTGTATGATATTGTAAGTAGTAGGTTTCCCCCACCAAATCGTAACATTTATTTACGTTGCGTCAGTGTTCATGTTACCATGCTCATTTATTATAAATAAATAATTATCAGCGTCCATATAAAAGGACTCTGCACAAATGTATTCAAGGAAAATGTAGTCCTGTGACCCAGTGACCCCAAGCACTTTCATTAAATCTTCCGAACTCTTAATGAGAACAATTGTATGCCATGTTTAATATTACAGAGTTCAGTACCACGTAATATATTCCATCGTTGTATTTCCAAACTATCATCATAAAGAAATGAAGTGCTAGGAATAAAAAAAACTGGCCACTATTACTGAGAAAATTTCACACAGGAATATTATCAAAGACACATTTCGTGAACATTATCTGGTTTTCACGTCTAAATTTCTCTTTAAATTGAAGCTTTTTGAGAATGAGAATTAGTTTACCCGAAATGTGGGTTCTAGTGACGAAATCAGATGCCTAATTTTTGGGGTGCATTCTAGAGTAGAACCAAGTAAATTGTAACCGTTCTAGTTATGACTGTGGGCGACGGTCCTACGTAAAGGCTTGAGGTAAGAGATTTTTGGTTAGAAAAGTGACGAAATCTAGTAAATTAATGAAACTGGACCACCCAAAAATTAAAACTTCCTTGCAACATGCATACGAATGTTCAGGGTGGAAACCGCTGTGATCACGTCGGTCCTCTGTGGTGACAAGTTGGCCTTCTAACGGCAGTGCCACCGAGACTTCTGTTTAAACAATCGTTTGTAAAGTTCTAATACAATTGTAGGTTATATTTTTTAATTGCGTGCTCATCTTAATATTTTTTTGTGCTGAGGGTAAATTTTTCTCACTTGTCTGCGCGTCTATTTGATGCATAGTAATGATATAGGTTGACAGACTGTAAATAGTAGGCAGAGTTTCCATGTTTTTCACTTTTATTGACGGCCCTTTAAATGATAAATTTCTCGGCAGGTTCTTGCTTGAGTCACTCAGTGGCAGCATCAGCGAGTATGATATAATATTACTGTTAATAGTAGTTGAACGTTTGGGAGACATTCCTCGCAACTTGAACTTCACCAAGCTAACTCGCCATTTTTTTAAGAAGTGCCCGTTTTGGAGTTTGTTACAAATGCAGTTTTATGAATGATGAACCGCAATATAAAATAATCTATCCAACTCTTCTATTTTTAACTTTTTCACCGAAAATATTTTTTTTGATTGTCTTAATGGTCACAATAACCGATAAATATGTATTTGTAGTCACCCCTGCAACGATACAAGTAAAGAAACTTGAAGAATTATTATAGATCGTACTAATTAACCATATCCTATATATCGTTCACAGACTCTGCAGAGATTCTTATGAGAAATTTATCCATAAATTAATACACTTCGCATGTTTACGTAGGATGTAAACATCTTTTTTCAGTACACGAAACGAAAATCGATAATATGAAATTATATAATATTGTACAAAGGTATAATTTTCATAACATTGCCTGACTGAAAAAGAAAAATCTTCGTCATGTCCAAATGTTTTAAAACTACTGAGCTTGAATCGTGGGGTAAGAAAGTGTTACAACACGTTTGTTTCATGAGAGATGTGTTACGTCACCTCACAGATATCTTGGTTTATATTCTAGGTAACCTAAAATCCATAAAAATAAAACGCCATGTTTGTAATGGCATGCTGTGTGAGATTTGGATGCTTGGCAGTTTCCCCTTCCTCCATGTCATGATTGGTCTGCTACAGCATGGGCACGGAGGAACGGAAGTCACGTAATGAGCTTTGCATGAACATTGCACAGTTGATGTAAACCGTACGTATTCATCACGCAACAGCTGACGTCTTCTACTTATAATTATAACCACACATTTGTCACAATTGGCTCAGCAGATATCTAACCCTTTAAAATGGTTGAATACTGTAGAAATATGTAGATTATGTTATGTTTGCATATCGGAAAAATTATTTGAGATAGTGAAAATATACTAAAGTATAAATTTTCAAACTTTTTTTATATATAATGTTAATTAATTTTCAATTATTTATATATTTTAATGGGAAACTAACATTTGTAACTGTGATATGGAAAACTACGGTAGCCTGTTTTGAAAAGATTTAAAAAAAAAAAAAAAATGTTATTATCACATGGATGTATACATTCGGTGGCATGAGAAAAGGCTAATATTTACCCTTATTGATTGTTGCCAGAAACTGCATACATTATGCAGTTAACACTGCTAGGAATACTTATAGTAATGTTGGCAGGAAATCAAGCCAATGTAGTTATTTGTGTGTTAATGTCATTCCAAAATAGGAACGAGTATTTCTGGCAGCTCTACTCGAAGTGTTTATATTTTATGGATAAAAGGGTAAGAAACTCGTAACTTTGACGAGTTTACGTTTCTAAAGCTATCACAATGTCGCTTGGCGGGCATCCTCATGTTGCACCGCACCGTGTATTCACGGCAATGTTAGATTAATAGATGCTCGAGATACCGTTTCGTACTTTATAAGATCTTTAATCCCGAATATTATTAACTGCTGTTTATTTTACTTCCAGCTTCCAGTGCCAAAATACACATAAGTTAAATATAAATATTGCTATGAATTTTTTCTCACTCTGTATAAAATGTTATTCAGAACTTTTCAAAAGCTTACTATAAAATTAATTTTTGTTTCTTAGAATTGTTTTTAATAATATTCTTGTACCTTAGAGTGATAATTTGGCTTATAAGCAGAGTTTTCTTTAAATTTACTTGTAATTATTTTTTCCTTTCCAGTTCCAAGTGAATTATCGGTGTTAAAGAAGGAAAAATTCAACAGTTGGTACTGCCTGAGGACGTACTACCTAGCTGCTATTGTCAGCAGTATTCCTGTACAGGTTGGTATGCCTGTCTCTTTAGATATACTGGAAACGTCTCTTGTTGATAGCCGAAGAGCTACAAAATTATAATAGCAGCAAGCAATCGACGTAATTCGCTTTAGTGATTCAAATACAATTAGACATCCTGTGTCAGTTTTTTTTCAGATGGAAATCAGCGGAAATAGGCAAATGCACACTTAAGTAAAAAATCTCTTGGAGGCCTGCATGCGTGCAAATAATCTGCTGTACACCATTCACGTAAAATGTCTGTTGACGTTATTGTTAGAGGATAATGTGGCCAGAATTGGAGAGGTGATCAATTTACCATTTGCGGATGTCGATGTCGTAATCCGAGATCGACGAACTATCGTAAATACAAACAAAAAAGGGTACGAAACCCCTGTGCACTTCCTACATCATGGCGAATACTTTGCGAGCTTTCGTGGCCAAGAGACCTCTCTATGTTTCGAAAATAAACTGTTTCAATTCGATTTTTTTCGCCCTACGATGGGCCAAGATACTGTTTGGTGCTGAAAAACCCAAAGGTGCCTTATTTCATTAATCCAGGATGGTATTCCTGCTCGAGGTAAAAACATCGATCCACCGTCAATCCAGGGTGCGATGCATTGCGATAGTTCTGCATATACCAAACTGTATGTGAAAAATAAAATTTTAAACGATACTTCTGTACCCAAACATTTCTTAAACGACATGCAAAAAAGTTTATAAATGCTTTCTGTTTAGTTTTCCGAAATCATTTATCTGTACATAATGCTGACTACTGCCTCGTTGATCACATCTGTAAAAGAATACCATTTGGTGATGGAGAATTTTCTCTGTGGCCTCGTTGCCGAATTTACCATATGTCCTGAAAACATATTAAACCGAATTATATAGTCTATTTTCGGTATAAAAAATTTATTTTCGACCACGAATTTTGATCTGTAAGCATATACACACGATAAACTTACTATGCTTGCATCACATTCGGAAATGGGAAGTACGTTTGCGGAGTTTTCCCCGTGATGCTGGGTTCTGATGTGGATAGGCGATTGCTGTACTGGAAAAAGAAATTACCTTGCGATATTTGCACGTTTCCAACTAAAAACCTCAACAGTTGAACTAAAATTGCCTTGCCACACGAGTGCATTAGGGCTCGTGTGAAACTTTTCGATGCACCGTGGAAGTATTCGAACATGATATCCATCCATGGTCCGAATGTTTGTATGCTTTCGATCTTAGTGAGGTAAAAGCAAAGGTGAAAGTTTACTTACATGCTCACGGTTATTATATACAAAACGGTGCTTTATTTTGGATTTCGAATCTTCTCACTAACCGATTGGAAACTCCTCACGTGTTAAAATAAAATGAAACAACCATTTGTATTTTTCTACTACATTTACAATAAATTCGGATGTGGTCAGAAGTTTACTCTCGCCATCAGTTTGTCAGATCACATAATGATGCTCCGCAAGCCAGTTGGTATCAATTACGAAAATGCCATAGCTTTGGAATCGGTTACCGGACATTTCAGAATACATGATGAATATTTGTTGTGGGACGTACGTTTGTTGGTTCACGGATTCAAAAAACTCTACCCTTATAAAAACGGCGTCGATAGCATGAACAACGAGCTAATTTAATCGCGCGTTAATATTTTGTACAGGCTGATATTGTTGTCTTTCCATCAACCTAAACAGGCTTTGAAAATAGTCCAGCATGGTGAATTGAACATGTTGCTGTCCACTAACATCTCCTTCGCCGAAATGGGGTTGAAACGTTCGTCTCTATACGACCATCGAGCGAACATAAATCGCCAAATGGTTCCAGTAACATTTTCAGAAAACCTCAAACCAATCAGATAGGTAGTTGCGAACTCGTCACGAACACACTTGTCGCGAAAAATGTACATAATACAAATTTTCCAGACAGCACTGAAAGATTTCTGTGCCTCGTAGAGAAGAGTTCCGGAATCGATTCGTTTAGCAGGGTACGTTCTTTGGTAGATGATGTGCGCATGTCTTAATCGGAATACGGCAAATGTTCGCTAAATTTCGTACTCGATGAACTGTACAGACTGAAATATGTAAATATGGTAACCGAGAGACAATTATCCGTTTTAGGTGATCCAAGCATAGATCCCATATTTATTAATGGACTTACACCATCGCAGTGATACACTTAAGAGTCGAAAAAACTGGTATAGGCGTGCGTATGGAAATAACAGAGGTATGGAATCCAATCAGATTAACGCGTTGCGGCCGGCAGCTAGATCGGTTGCTGCTGCTACAATGGCAGGTTATCAAGATTTAAGTGAGTTTGAAGGTGGTGCTATAGTCGGTGCACGAGAGATGGGACATAGCATCTCCGAGGTAGCGATACCAATTGGATGTTCGCGTACGACCATTTCACGAGTGTGCCGTGAATATCGGGAATCCGGTAAAACATCACATCTTCGAAGAAATATCGTGAAAGAACAGGACAAACGACGACTGACGAGAATCATTAAACGTGACAGACGTACAACCCTTTCTCAAATTGGCGCAGATTGGATTTGTTGTGAACTGCCCTGCAGGATTCATGTTGTGAATTGCCTCCTGCATACCTTCAGACATTAGTCGAGTCCATGCCACGTCGTCTTGCGGCACTTCTGCGTGCTAAGGGGGAGGGGGGGAGGTTCGCAATATTAGCTAGGTGTACCAGTTTTTTTTTTTTTTGGCTCTTCAGTGTATTTTGATGCTGCATGGTTCGATAGGGTCGAATTTCTTGATAAAGTGAACAAACTGGATAATTTTGTGGATACCGTGAAGTATTCATATGTTTTCGTAATTATCAAATTTCAAGGTACACCTTTCACACCCTATAAAAAATTCATGCTTTCGCCTGTATAAATATTCATTAAGAGATTCCAACATTATCGCACATATGATAAAATGCTGTGATTTGGACCGAACTGTTCCGAGGACACTATCGCAGTCAATGCATGCGCCTATTTCCGCAAGCTCACCGTAGCAACCAACTATTCCAAGAATCGCATAGGAAGTTGTGCGTTTCTACCCATGTTCATTTCGGGCACAGAAAATAACAATCCTCACATCGTAAAAGGTAATGTTCGAATCGGTGCAGATGGTAACCGAACCGTACTTTATCGATCTAAGGACAACAGTTTCGAAAACAAGCTTCTGTTTAGCAGCAATCCGCAAATGACAAGACGTTTGCATTCTATCCGACAAGATCAATCACGAAATAGTCACGCTGAGATGGTACAGGCTGGAGTCTGATTTTTCCACAAATTTATGAGTAATGGTTCCCAAAAATTACAAAAAAGTATATGTTTTTTATGAATATGATGAGATTGGCAATAAAATGTTGGCGTACATTCACATAGGTCAGTTGCAGTCTTATGAAAATTTGAATTTTTCCAAATTATCCATTATGAAATTAAATAATGGTCCACACGAGTACAAGTACAAAATCTACAACGTCATTGATTACGATATGGTCATCAATTGTGTATATGGTGAAAATAACATGCATTTACGAATTTATGAAGTTTTTGAGGTAAAATATAAAATTATAACAGAAATTATAATCAATCAAAAAATATGTTTTACACAGAAATGAAGCAAAGCAACTCTTGCAATCAAAAGGGAGTATCGGCGAAACAGGATTTTAAAAGTAACGAACATATCTTAGGAATATAACCGGATATGATTGCCTCTGTATTATCCATATTGTGTACAATTTCGGCCGAACAACTTAAATACATTAATAATCATCGTGTAGATATTCGCATATTTCCAAACGTGTTGTTTGGAGAGTGTAAAATGCATATTCTCAAAATTATGTCAAGCGAAGTAAAAAGTGTCGGTAACATGAAGTTTGATGGTTTGGCTATAAATGCAATGCAGATAAATGGTGCACTGCAAGCATTATGTCACTTATTGCAAGATTGTTATAATGAAAATTATAAATACCGTATTCTACCAAGATAAAATTGGGAGATCGTTGATTTGTTGAAGATATTGGAAATAATAATAGATTTTATTTCAGATGATAAGAAATAAACATCTTTGTTTTTTGACAACAAATGTAATGTTGGATATGAAGATGTGGTTAACATGTGTTAGACATATGAGGAAAAAGAAAGAATGTAGTAAAATATGGATAGAGTCATTTCCTTCTAAAAAGATTTTTAAATGCTTAAAGCAAATATGATATGACCAAAATGTATTAACCTATTATTACTCATAACACAATTCCACATGATTTTAAATTTTGGGCAATCTTGAAATCGGATCTCGTTCAAGTAAATAAATAACTGTTGTGACACATATGATACAATATGCAGTAAAGGGTTTTAATGTCGCCTTTCTTTTATATTTAAAATGTGATGCGGAGCAGCTATGGGACACGTCCGTCCTCCTCGACGTCTCTACAAAAACTGAGCGATAAATTTCACTTTACGAATCACTGATGGGAGGCGAGTACTAGATGCTGATTGTTCGATCATCGTGACGTCAGAACAAACTCGTTATCTCATTGGTCCAAGTCGTTCGGTGGGTGTGGCCCAGGCAACCGAGGGTGTGTGTGTGTATATATATGTATATACATACACACATATATATACACATATATATATAAGGGTTTGCTCTCGTGAGTGACCTTCATCACATCCAAGTTAAATGTTAATCCTAAAAGATGTGAGTAAAAGTGTGGCCGATGATCGGAAGGTCTTCAAAAAAATATAATTTATTTTATAAAGCTTACCTATATTTATTATCGTTAGTAATGAAAATTGGGGCATCGAGAGAAACACAAATGTGATCATTTCCACCACAAGACTTGCAGTGATTTGGAAACGTTATTCGAATAATCTAATCAATTTTATCTGTGTTACTTATGTAAAGCAGAATGATACATTTGACACAGTTGGTTCATGTCACATGAGTCTAAACTGTTTATGGACCCAATTATGTTTCCCTTGCTGTGATTACTGTTTGTAACGAAATGTAACCAAATTAAAACTTCGTCTTTTTGATGGTTCATAGTTAAAATGTAAATGAAACCTTCTTTATTGTCGATGTAATGCTCAAAACAAAATCAACACCCTATGAAAATGTCTATATGTATGAAGAGTAACACAATTCGCAGCACCTGTGCACCTTAGTTTTCTTTGCGCACAACAAATGAAGCCACAGCCACATGCAAATGCAGAACGATTCTTAATTTTGGTAGCGCAATCGATAATTTTTTTAAGCCCATTCCAGTATCGATATAATTTGCTTCGTTACATCTGTATCTTGTTCAAAATTCGTGTCTATAAAAGTATGTATTTTGGCCAGGAAAATCTCTTCGTTCTCGTTTGTTATACCTGCCATATAAAGTGCTATAATTAAAGTATTTAGCAGAAATGGTTTCATTTTAACACGATATTTATTTATGCATGCAATGGCAAATGTAATGCAAAAACAACTCAAGTAATAATCTCGTGGTTTTTCAAGAAATGCATCGATAGAGGGTTTGAGAAACTCTGTCGCAAAATCATTCATTGCAATTTTTATTTCATTAACTTGCAGATATAACTGCATTAACATTCTCCATTTGAAATCACTTTACACAAAAAGAGACACAAATGCTGACGTGGAAATAATACACTGTAAAGATCGTAAATTATTTTAGTTTCCATGAAATAGATTCCATCTCGTCTAAACGAAATAAAGTTAAATTCGATGTTTGTCTCGAATTACTTGTGTCCTGTCATGGGTACGTTTTGAGTGCTGCGGGCCATTTCTTTCACCTTTTTATTAACATATTTTATATTTTCCATTTGATTAGGTTTGGCATAGTTGGTAATTAGCTTTATTGTACCATCTAAACTATGAAACAAATTTACAAATCTTGGAAAATTTTCGAGAGACTCTGACAGAGCTCATGGCTGTGCGTATAAAACTGGCATTTAAAATATTAGTTTACATAAAATAATCGTTTGGCAAATAGGGACGAACAAAATCGTTAAATTAGTGTACTGTAAGTTTGCATATTTTATTATAAATTTCGCAATGCGCATTACATGCCTCTAGAGAACCGTACAGAGAGAAAAACAATTTAAATAAATTCTTACGATATATTTTTGTTGATGCTATGTGTTAGTGCGGAATTTCATTAGGATATTTAGCAATAATTTGATTTAACGTTCGCCAATTTACTTGATCACGGCACCAATCTTTGGTCAACGAACTGGAAATTTCCTCGTAAATTTTTTAATATTTATGGGTTTTTGGAGGACCTCTTGTGGGCTTCTGTAATTGTCAATCTTTTTTTTTAAGTGGTAAATAAACATTATATTTAGGATGCATTTTATTGTATACCTGCTTCAAGAGCATCGGTACAATAAGAACATAATTTGAGGGGAGGCACTCTCTTTAAACATATTTACATTATTTTTATACTAAGTTGTATTGTAATAGAAATTAAATATTAGTTTTATTTTTTCTATTACACAAATGTGTTTTTATACAATCATATTAAATATTACAACCACTTGTAGTCTTTCAGCCAGCTTGCTGAAATTCCCTTTTTTTTAAGTCAAATGTGGAGTGTATGAAAATTTAAGTTATCGTTCCGTTTCAAACGATTTAAAAATATAAACCATTTCGCACTCACTTTTAACTGCACAGTGTCATATGTCACCGCTGGCACTTTCAAAATCTCTACGACATGTATGAACAGTAGACAATATATTGACAGATAAATACGTATTACTATCATACTTGTGATCACGCCTAGACATAACTGTGGGTTGGGGGCTGGAAAGCATGGGACCTAGTGCAACTAATTATGGGTTAAGCAAGGCCTATTTTGAAATGTGTATAGCGTGTGTGTGTGTGTGTGTGTTGCCTTGTAGATAATGTTCTGCGTCATCCACATATCCGTGACGTACTTCCTGACGGCGCAGCCTCTCGTGTGGTCCAGGTACTCCATGTTCCTGTTCATGTGCGTCATCACCACGCTGATTGGCGACAGCTTGGGCCAGCTCTTCGGGACGCTGTTCGACGCCGTGGTAAGTCTCACTGCCGACACTCGCCAACAGTTCAAGGTCGTTCGAAAGTCTACTATTGTTTTCTACATTTTTGCTCAGTTGCATTCTTTTCACGAAAGTTTTGAGGATTCATTTCGCAACAGGCTCTCCTCTCAATCTTCTACACACTCGACCGACTACTGCTTGTTTATCGGTTGCTACACCAATCAAAGAGAAGCGTTTGCACTGCTTTGCACTTAAGTCCGTTACACCGCTGATAAATGTTCATTACCGGCCCACATTAAAACAGGACGTTTCTAATGACAATACCTGTGGTCATATACAATAAATAGCTATTATCACAGCCTACCAGCATTTTGTTTTGTTTTATCACATAACCTCTCTACCTTACTAATGTAACCCAAAGGAACTTAGGGTATGATACGGCTAATCCGATGGCTAGGTGGTGGGTAGAGCGTGAACAGAGGCCATGTGATACCTCTGGAAGGGAGGGGGGTTTGAAGGTCAGTTGAGAGAGTGGAGAGATATGGGCGGCTCTTAACGTTGAGGTTTTTAGAGCCGTTGAGGGTGAAGTGAGGTGGGTATGGAGTCCTTGAAGTATATCTTGACACAGAAATAATTCTTGAAAACCTCGCGGCACTAGTAATAGTGCGAAAAAAGGTATTACAATAATGGAATATATATCTTCAAAAATAAATGTAAAAAGCTCTAGAAATTTTATTTTTATATCATTTTTTGTGCATATCTCGATATTGAACAAAATTAATTAGGATGCAGCTCGAAATGATTGGCCGTGATATTAGAATGCTATGAAGATATTATCTTGGAAAATCGTTATGTCTTTAATCCGTATTTCAGTTTTAACTTTTCAAATCAATTTCAAAGTCAAAATATTTAGAATAACAAAGTTTTGGATTTAAAAAAAACGCACCACGTCACTAGAAACAGGAAGTTACTGATACAACTAATGAGCCTACTTTTCTTAACAAGGGCGCAGTTGATTTTTAAATAATTTCTTAATAGCTGAGTTGGTAGAAAATTCTTGAATTCTCTTTGAACGTATTAACTTAAGAAATGAAACCAGAAACTTACGCAACAGTAGTAAGGCAGTTACAAATGCACTCGTGCCTGGCCCGGGACTTCAACCCATAAAACCTCTTACTGTAAGCTACCGTGCAATCCACAGCATTGCGGAGGTCGGATTCGGATCACCAACTTCTGGTTTCGATTTTGAGAGATATTCTTTCTAGTCGAAAAATTTGGGAAATCATTGACTTGTATGAAGATCTGAAATGTATGGTCATTGTGACCAAATAACAAACAAAATGAAGTACGTATCTTAACAGGTTGTGTGGCAGCCACCCACGACCTTGAGTCTTTGCACATGGATAAAAAGTGCAAACTGGGGGTTTTCTTTAAATACATAATATGTGGAAAAGAAGAGAGCATTTGTCCTTCGATTAGTACCTGTAAAACTTTCATCGACATTCGATCTACGGAATCTTAAGTCCGGAGATCCAGTGGCTCCTGAAACATTCTGTATAATACTACATTTTATAATAACGATGTTGATAACAATATTAATGCTTATTGATCTCACCCAATACAATTCAAACGACCAGGCATTTTTTGCGGACCTAACTATGTGAAGTCAGTGACCGAATTTGGGATCGGATAGAGTAACAATTTAACTTTAATAACCAACCACTGCACGTAATTTGGCCTTACCAAATGTAAATTCGGTAAACAACCTGTAGTAAATTTTCAGAAGAGGAAAGATAATTAAATGCAGAAATTGTTGTATCTGAACTGCATCTACCTTATATTATAATGCGAATAGATTAAAAAACCAATGCGATACGATTGAAGTGGGCCGGGTGATTTGTAATTAAGACTTGTGTTTAAGACATCATGCACTTCTGAACTTTGTGAAGTGAGATTCCTGTTCAACACCTCTTATTCTTTGGATAGTCTATTTGTATCGTTTTTCATAGAATAAATACCAGAAGCCAAGAGAATTTGTTTGAGGAGGCCGTACTTAAAATACAGAAGTTTTTTATAATTGCAATTATTTATTTATGTATCTTATTCTATAAGAGTACCCATGTTCATTTCCAAATAATGTCCCCTCCCNCCCCTCCCCCCCCCCTTTTATGAGTTTGTGCTTGTGATTGTGCACTTATACGACACTTATTTAATGTGAATCAAGGTTTTTAATATTTAAATTAAATAATTTGTGAAATATTACTGTTTTTTTATGTAAATACCTATAAAAAAAGGTATATTTTGAAAGGAATGAAGCAAGCAGTCAATATTAAGTTATGAATATTTGTTACAAACTGAAGTAGTGACCAACCGCTGTCTATACTAACTAGAGGGGTCACCGTGCTGACTGAAAGAGGGGGGCAACCCCCCCCCCTCCATTTAACCTCTACGCCTATAATGTCATATTTCTTCCTTTCTAAAATATTTCTGGTTTCGTAATCCCCGGGTAAACCACCGATGTGTGTCAGTTCTAAAAGATGAGTTAGAGTTATATGTAAGGTTGGAGCAACACTGTACCAGTTAGAGACTGGGCCACGCCCCTTCACAAGCTGCGCAGCCCTTCAGGGACCACGCACGTAGGTAAAGGCTGTTCACGGTAAAGTAAGCACTTTCTTAATCTGCTATTTAAAAAAAACACTGTCCACAACAACACGTGTACTACATTGGCCCGCCGGCTCCCAGTAAGTTTAAGTTGGCAATGGACTAATACAAAAAACAGCTGTAAGTGCTAAAGTTACGTCAAGACTGTAACATGTAGAATTACGGTTACTGAAGTCCAAAGATTTTTATACACACAGCACGGATATTCATACTATTAACACGGTTACATACCTCAAAATCCAACTGTTTTTACTTGCTTGGCGTATGAATAAAGTGAGACGGCCGATGACAACCTCAATAATACATAAAGCGGAAGTATACAAAATAAGAAGGAAGGTAGATCCTGATCAGGGCTTTCAAAAGTGATCAGTGGGTTGTGGACAACCTGTAGAGGCGTCCGTTTTTACGTTGCTCACGACCCGTTCCGTCCCTTCGACTCTCGGGCACGGCGTCGCATGAAGTGTTTCCAACACTTGCGGTTGTTTTGCTCTCCGTCAGCGACTGACCACATACTCTTCCAAACATAGATAAGAAGTTACCATAGGAGTGCAAGTGGTGATGAATCTGGACCAAAAGAAAGGGGACTGCAGCTACAATAACATATCCAGGATATGTATGACATAAAATGTTACAAAGGCAATGTAACAGTTATGATTACTTAAACAAGGAAACTCTCTAACCGAAGGAAAAATTTGCGTGATCTGTAGAATATTTGTAAGAATGCAACAACAGAACACACTAGATATCAGTTCGTAATTTTAAGACGACGAGAACGAGAAATAGATCATTTCCGTTTTTGTATACTGTCAATTGTTTAATGTTTAGAATCTTCATTAGTAGTTTCACTATATCTCGATGTTATTTACGAAATATAAATATTCCTAGGTTTTATAGCGACTTTAAAATCATTTTTTTTTAAATAAAAACGATTTGTGTAAAAATATTCTTTTGTTAAAGATACAAAGTATAAAAAGTAATTTTATTTTAGCCTCGCCACAATGAGCACGGAACTCGTATTATTTCACGTTTTGCAGAAATGTTTACAAATAAATTTTTATACTTGAAATTTATTTTTCTCAATGTAGTTGTAACAAAAATTGATTAAAAACACACGACTGTACTCAAATGGAATTGTTCTGTTGGGACTTCCGAGATCTATTTTGGAAAAGCCAGTTGCACAAAGACGTGTATAGTAATGCATTCTATTGAGCGTAATTACCAGTCCACAGCCAGCAGTAATGAGCGCTTGACAGGAGTAATACAGCCCCCTTGACGGCTGCAGGACGTTAACGGGCGAGACAGTCTGTGGTGGCTGCAGTGTATGAAAACCTCAGCCGTTTTCCCCATTAACTTTCCGTCAAACAACACAACCAGTATATAGTACGCTGTTAAAAAAATTTGCAAGTTTTTCTGAGAAATTGTTTGTAATTTTACATATGTTCGTAACAGTTCAAAAAAAAATTTTCTTGTGAATTTACTAGTTTTTAAAACTACAAGAGACGTGTTTGTAATAGACCTCAAGAAAGGTTTGTTTTGTAATGACCCGTATCCACGAGCTCAAGCAAAATGGCGGACACTCAACAACATAAAACCGTATACCTATAGCTGTTCGTGCAAAAACAAGGGCTGATGTAAAGTGTAGTTGCATAAAGAAAGGTATGTATTATAAGTTTGAATAACATGAAACACTAAGAATAATGCAAATAATCATAATAAAAGACTAAAAATTAAGAAAAAAAACATGTGACGCTATTACGTATTAACTGTAAATGTGAGTGATTCATATATACACAGAACTTTTAAAATGAAATAAATGCGTTCTTGTTAACAGAATAACATTTCTCAAGTTCATATGTCAAGTTGGCATTGTCGTTAAGAATGTTTATGTAACAATGCAAGGGATGTGAATTCAAGTCCCTGTACCGTCAGAACATCGCGTTTTTTCTGCAAATAATTTTTTTTTAGAAATAATGTTTTTCTTATTAAGTTTATTCATTCATCATGTGTGTTTTCTAGAATAAATAACATTGCTTTTACCAACTACTTAATAAACATGCTATAACTTAAGCCCACCATTTGTCATATTACAAATAGGCTATATTTTTTGCACATTTTACGAAAAAACTGTCGTTATACAAAGAATTTTCTTGTAAACTGGGTTTCCAAGGATTTTTCTTGTAATAGTTTTTTTTTAAGTTTAAGTGTTTAAGGGAATGAATGTACGAATAATTTTGTTTTTTAGACATGTTGGCGGCGAGAGGAAAGTTTGGGAATGCAGGTTGTAGAGCTTAAAGAGGTGATGTTCTTGTACGCAGAATGGTACGTTCCTGGGCTCGGTACTGATGTGCTTCATGCTGCTGTTCGGCGGCTTCCTCTGCCTCATCAGCGACATGCCCGTCTTCGTGCGATGGATCTCCTACCTCAGCACGATGCGCTACTCGGCAGCGGGCCTGGCGCTCAGCGTGTATGACTACGGGCGTGACACTGTGCCCTGCCCGTCCTCGGAGATCTACTGCCATCTGCGCGAGCCGTACGCCATCCTGCGTCTGTTCGGCGCACCAGAGGGCCGCTACTGGCTCAACGCCGGCGTGCTCATCTGCTTCCTCGTCTTCTTCCGCACCGCCACCTTCTACACCCTGCGCATGCGCGTCAAGGCCAGCTAAGCTTTCCACACTCCGCCGTCCCCCTTCTTGTCAACCGTGCAGCGACCACCTATGTGAGCTGCATCTCATCCTGCGCCAGTTAAGCGCGCCCATTGTCGGCGTGCCAACTGTGCAGTGCCTCATATGAGCTCTTCGACCGCCCGTGTGAGCTGGCATCCTGCCTTGCTTCCTCGTCTTTTTCCATACCACCAGCTTCTTTCCATTGAGCATGCGCGTCTGTGCCAACTAGGCTTGTCACACTGCGCCATTTTCCCTCTCGTCAACTCCAAGTCATCCCAGCTACACAGGCATACTGCTAGTTTTCCATGTAGGCCCATAGACGAAAGGTGAAGAAGACTTCTGTGCATGTTCACAACATTGTTTCATGTACCACCAATGGATGCGTCTAGTTCGTGCGAATCAAACAGTTATGTGTTTATGTATTTCCTTTCATATTTTGCTGTTAGACCTGGACTTGAAAATATTTTCTATGCTATTACTCGTATTTATCCTAGTTGCATCAGAACTCTGTATTAAGGAGAATCGTAAAAATTCAAAGCATAGTTTTGAGTTAAGGAGTCCTTCTCGCATGATTCTGACAGTTGAAGTGGTAAAAATGTTATGTGTTAGAATATTAGAGACTGGTCACATAATAGCTGGTCTGTAATGCGAGCCTCGTATTCTTTCTACATGAGCGTGGGATATTGGACCTTGCTTGTGGTTATGTAATGTCAGAGTTGCGCTCTACTAGATGTAAACGACTGTAGGGCTCTTTTAAACATAGGGCTACCTTTTCACCTGTCACTGTCTCACAAATGGGCATTTTGAATGTATACAAGTGTTTGGTTTTCCAAATTATTAAATTTTTTAAATATTCTTAATTTTTTCCGCTGTATCAAACAAATTTAAGAGCTTACGGATTGTATTTAGCAATTTCACATATGTAAATAACATACTTTCAATGCGCAGATGCATAGTTAGCTAACAAGCATCACCAATAAATGACATGGGAAATAAATTAGCCGTATGGAGATGAAACTTTCGTTCTCGTAGGAAACTGCTTCAAGCATTGGCAAAGTTTGTTCTCTTTCATCTCATTCAAGCGCAATGGAAATTTTTTGTAAAAAAATTATCCTCGTTGTCAATAATTAGGACAGTTGTGCTTGTGTGTGTAACTATCAGCCACGCTCCCTCGACTCCACACTGGTTAGACGAGCATCTGTACATTTTGCAGTATTGCCATCCAAATAGCTGATATTTAATAAGCTGTTTTGTTTCCTGGCTACCGATTGCTAGTTGGGAAAGGTTTCTATCACTTTCAGATCAAGGAGTTCTGGATTCATGTGTCAAGCTAAGCTATAGGTGTTTGCGTTGCTAGATGTCAGTTCATGTCAATTTTAGATCTGAGCCCTGTGCCCCTTTTCCCAGCCGTCCATCGCTCATAGCTATTAATAAAATGAAAAAGCCTACTGTATTTTTTTACCAGTTTAATTGCAATGCAGTGGAGCTTTTTAAAGGCAATTGCCCAGTTATACATATGTTGGGGATAAAGAATGCGTGAATAATATCAATACATGCTAAACAAATTTCTCGCATGCTTTGTGAGTATAATTCATTTACATCTTAAACTAAAATGATTACTGCTAAAGTTTTTATTTTCAGCGTTTCTAGTTTGGTTTTTAGTGAAGCTGACACAGCATGTCTGTCCAAGGATTTAATGTATGGCATGCAAAATGTTATTATTTGTGATATTAAAAATACACTTGCACAGCATTTAATAATATCGAGAGGCATTTAGCAAGTAACCGACCAGCGAAAATCAGTAGTTGTTCTGCTACTATCTCGTTCACAGCCCGAAACAAAACTCTCCCACTGTCACAAAGTTGCACTTAAGCTGAGAATATGGGGCACAAAAACCATATGCACTTTGCGTTGTTGCGTATCTCTTGACTTCTTCAAGGTAAAACATTTAAAATTTAAAAAACGTTTTTTTAGAGTGGAATGAGACTTATGTATCACTCTTTTTTATATATGACTATTTGTTTTATCAATAACGATTGTCTCTATTAAACGAAGGCCTATTGGTATTTTACAGAATAAGTTTATGCAATCAACTGAACTAACACATTATTTCGATTGATCTTGTGAATCATGTATTATAATAATAATATGATAGGTAAGAGTATAGTGTAGGTCCACTACTCGTTACTATTGTAGCATTGACCCATAACGAAGAATTTGCGCCAATTCGCAGTAGTTTTCCACAGGAATTTCACCTAATGCCCCCTTCAACATAGCGAACAGTCCTACAAAGATGAAGATTCGCCTCTGAATACGTGAAGACAGCGGTACATTCGAGGCTTGCCGCTCAGCCTAAATATTTAATAACGAGCAAATACGAATCTTGTTGGCATATGAACAAGGTGTACTGAATGTAAAGGAGGTTATGTTGAATATGATAAGTTTATCTTCTCTACTTGTTGAGTAATAAATATAAATATGTGCGGATAATATTTACTCACCCTCGCACTTTAAATACCGCTTACCGGAGTGTTCATACAATGATTGTGGAAATACTTATGATAACCATTTCCACTTCCAGGAAATACACACTGCAAAAATAAATAGGGAACCTAAAGATTTTTTCAATTGTCAAATATTTCTTGAATGCTGGTTGAACGCATGCATCGCTATTATACAAAGTAGTATTATGAAAGAAAGAAAAGTATTTTGCTGACGTTTTTTGACCGATCGATGTGCCACATAGGCGTTGCCCTTAATAAGCTGCAAAAATTATAATACAGGAAGGTACGCCTAAATGTAGGCTTAGGTGTACATATACATAATTTAAGACTGCTAAATTTGCTCTCAACGCAGACAAAAGTGAAAAGTACAAAGTAAAATTACGAATAGATGTGTCCTACATTGTGATTGAATATCTTCAATATTGACGTCCCACAACAAACATATCGCCCTGATAAAGTTCCTTAATTTTATAGAATATGCTAATTTCCCATTTAGTTATAGGTCAATATGTTTATATAGTGTTTACAGCCAAACAATGCTGGCTACTTATTTTTAAAATGTAATTAATATGGGTTTTTTATGATACAATGAGAACTTGAGAAATATTCGACCAACCTCTGGATTTTCCATTATTTACTTATAATTATTTTCATACATTATGTTACATATTTGTGGTTCTATTCTCTTGCTTGAGATTGAAAGACATAGTGGAGTAGATTTTGGTCAGACTGTTATAACTTGGTTAAGTATTTCATGTTGAGTATTTTTCATGTTGTGTTATGTTAAATCATGAGCATCATATTAAGTAGTCCCTCGTTGCTCAAGGTAGAAATGCCCTCAATAATGCAATAAAATAAAGCTAAATTAAACTTTATCAAGATAAGCTAAATGCAAATTAAATATAGTCTACAACTTCAAAAAGACGGGATAAAAGCACTCTTCAGTTGAATAATGTAAAGCTTGAAGCATGTTCCTAGCAACCTGAACGTTCAGCGATTTCCAAATATTAGTTTTCAACTTGTCATCAGATTCTAGATTCTGCTAAACTATGTAACTCCTTAGAGATTTATAGATATATATCCATTTATATGCTTCTTAATTCTAAAAAATATCCTTTATACGATAAATAAGGCTAAGAAATTTACACAAATAGGGTTTGAAAACTCCAAGTTAAATATAAGTTTGTAGCTCAACGCTTCGTGTGTTCAACTGTTGTGGAGCAAACAATTTCATTGTATGATTAAAGTTAATTCTTCATAAATTTATTTTCCGGAAGTGCAATCAAAGTAATTTACACGAACTGTTAAGGTCTCTCATATTTCTTTAGATATAAATTATTATTATGATTGTTCATTTTAGCATTACCATTTTCTAGTATTTAGAAGTCTTAGGATATTAAGTCATTTCAAAATATGACAATTTTTTTTAGTTCATTTTCGGAAAGCTTAGGTAATTGTGATCATTCCAATACAAAATTTCCGGTCACGTATCACACCTTAATTGTTGTAATTGTGATTTATACAAACGAAATTTTAGCTTTATTCTTTAAATGTATGATATATGGTTGCAAAGACGTTTAGGTTTTTAATTAACGTATGTGGGTTCAAAATAAGTGTACAGTAACTGATGATCTGTATATAATTATTTTGAAGTCATATGCATGTATCACTAAGTAATATTTTCTTGCATAAATATCTTAAATTTGTATTATTATAGTATATAATTTTATTTGGATTGTATTTTTACATTAAGATAATTTGTTGAAAATTTGTAAATTTTTCACTTCTGTGTTTGAACGTGAAATAAAATTTAGGGAGTAATATTATGTTTATAAGACGAAATTAGTTTTAGATGCACTGCTAGTTATTTTAAATTTAAGTTAATGGGAATATGGTTGTAGTTGCACTTAATTTAAATATATGTTTTCCAACAATTAAGCAGGAAATACCATAAATTCGTTGGCATCAAGCTGTACATGACGTATTTTATATCAGCTGTCAGAATTTCACTCATTTTATTGTGTAGATATTTTAGCCCAAACCAATATTTGCGAACAGTTTTGGTTTATACTGCAAACAGCTTGCTGTCATAAGAATTGTTGATTTATATGTATGTAAGTACTTCCTTAATATTGTGGCACATATCTTTAAAGTATGAGCCGGAAAATGCAATGTTTGATAAAAGAATATGTGTGCATTATCCACCCAATGTACTTTCGTTATAATACAGTGAAACGTTTACATTTTAAGCAAACCTGGAACAGTTTGTAAACGTTTATTCTTAAAAATGAATGAAATTGGTAATTTTTTGTGTTATTAAAATGTGATAGTTGGTCTATGTATATCTAGTAACACATATCGATATTACTCTATTGTATTATATTTATAATTTTTTTCAAATATTTTAAAGTTTGAGAACGTTGTAAAACGGAAATTTTTTTCATATTGGTGGAATAATTTTCTTTATTGTTTTAGCTTGTAAACTGTGTTCTTGTATAGTGCTATTATTGTATTTGTTGTTTTTATATTCTTATGTTAAAATGTTAATTCTTTCGAAATGTTTATCGACAAATGTGACCTGAAAACAGTAATTATAGTTTAAAAAATTGTCTTCTGTGATTTAATAAATATAAATTATATATTTTACTTATTATTTATTTTTATTCTTCTTCATTTGAAAATGGGAATTTCACCTCCTTTTCAAATATTTTTCTATCGTTATATAGCTTTAGCAAAGTTTTTTAAAGATTTATTCACGTAAGTATGTCGCATGCAATCGCTAATCATAAAATTAATTTATATCCTACTTATTGATAATAATGTTTGTTCATAATACGAAGCCGTTTTTTGTCGTATAGAAACATTACTTACACCTATTTGCATGAACATAATAAGGATTCTTTCCAAGGTTTGGAGGGGGGGGGGTGGTGGGCATAGTTATAAAATGTATTTTTCATGGAGACATTAAAATTTACAAATAGGGTTATGCATAGAGAAAATAAAACAAACATGTAATATACAATATATGAAAAAATTGGTTTACTTTTGCAACTGTACTAATTACAATGTAACAAATACAGTAGCACAGGTATTTAAATAATGTACTTGAAACACAGGAAATAGTTAACTACCCTTTTGCCCAACAGGAACTTGCCTTTTGGTATTGTACAAATATTTAATTCTTATCAAATTCGGTAAACCCCTAATAGAGTTATAAATTCAGATTGGCCCCTAATAAATCATAATTAACAAATTGTTAATTCATGAATAATATATAAATGTATACATTTTGTTTACAAACTAATTACATAATTAATTAATTATGTAACACTGATCATTATCTTTAACAATTTGATTAATATAATTTCAATAATAAAAAACAGTACAGGTTTCATTTTAATCTGGGCATCAGTTGCGACAAAATTAATTTAAATTCACAAAATTTGTCACATATTTACATGTATTATTTCTCTGATGTAAGAAACAAAGCTAGGAACAAATATACATTAGTTAACCACATAATTATTTAAAACGAACTGCAGTCTTATTGGTGTGTGTCCAAATCTCTTAATATCTTTCTCTGTGAACTCTGCCATTGATTTCCGCGTTTGAAATTTTTCCTTGTGCACTCTCATCATATACAATCCTGACAGCCGACTGTTTGGCTTAGTAGCCCGAAGCCATGTTTTGATTCTTCGCATGATGCTAAACGACCTCTCGATCGTACAAGTAGTTGCTGGAAACTACAATGCTATTTGTATAACTCGATTTATTGCAGGAAATAAATAGTTTTTCCCAAGAATATCTACCAAGTTAATTTCTTTCATATTGCCTTGACGTTTTTTTCTTTTTCCCCACATCTCGTACGACATACTTGATTCAGGTTCAAAATTGACCATTTCGTAAAATTCTTGAATTGATTTTACCATAGCATGAAAGTCCTTTTTGCTCAGGTTGACCAGCACTGCATGACGCAACTGCAACAAACTATAGACTTGATTACTGCAGTCACTAAAACGACTATCTAAGGAAGAAATTGTTGAGTCCAAATTTGGCATGGACACAGTTTGTTGGTAATAATCCTCAAGATTTTCTCTGGGAGGATTTGGTCTCATGGTTTGTCGTTTGGCTATTTTAGGCATGGTCAAATCAACTCCTGCTTGACGGGCAGTAGAGTCACATTTTTCCAAAATGGTTTTGAATTCCTCATCGCTGTTTTCACTGTGTCCCTTTATTATTTCATGTAATTCTTTGATATAATTATCACTTTAAAAAGATAAGCCTGAACAGTCTGGAGAGCTTGTGTAATAGGTCCCAGTACTTCTGCATATTTTCAAATGATAACAAGGCAGACGATGAATGGAGATATTCTAATAGTGCACAACATTTGATACGCAGTTTGTCTGGTGTGGGAATTGCTGTCCAAGAAAAAGTTTTTCCAGTGCAGTCACAATCTTTATGGAATTTTCAAAGAAAATGCATATGGACTTGTACTTCTGTGTTCATCGTGTTTCACACAGCATTGGAATATTTGCAATTGACTTCCTTCGTAGTGGAGTTTTCTGAACAATTTTAAGGTTGACTGTAATGATTCTGCAGTATTTCTAATACACCTGACATCATTAAAATCATTGACCACAATATTTAGCCGACGGGGGGAACGATGAACGAAGGTAGGTTTCCGAATAAAAGCTTGGATGCATGCTTATTTCCCTGCAATGGCAGAACATCCATCATAACCTTGATCTATACATTTGTTCACATTTAGGCCAAACTGCTTACATGCATCTATTATTTTGTTTGCGATGACCTCGCCTGATTGGTCAATTAGTGGCACCAACAGCAATAAATCCTTCTTTAACAAATGACTCAGCTTGGTCGAAATATCACACCACCAAGGGTAGCCGTTCACTCCCATAAATATCACAGTTTTCGTCGGCTAAAATTGAAAAACCGACGGACGAGTTAACTTTTTCTGCAATAGATTCTTAAAGTATTTTTTCACACACATCAATTATTTCATTTTGTGTTTTTCCTTATGTGCATTTTGCGTTACCCATCCCACTTTCGAGATGTCCTTGCAAAATGTGGTCTTATGCGTCAACACGAAACTCCAGTAGGTCTTAAAAACTTCCCGATCCATTTTTTTTCTCATAGGGTGATGTCATGGGAAGCACAGAACAGAATTTTATTGAAAACAAAATCGGTAAATGTTTCCGCCAATTAATTTATATTACTTCAGACACATATTTTTTTGATTTGCAGATCTACAGGAGCAAAATGTCTTTCCATGATATTCACAAAGTTGGCCGATTCTTCTTGTGAGTTGCGGTGCCATTGAGCTTTCGTGTGAATTCCTGCAGATTCATGAAAGATCTTGACTATCGCGGTTTCAAAGTAAGCAAGCTAATTATGATGTTCTAATTTTTCTCATAATGTGGTCTGCTTCTGGTATACAAGTTGTCATTCCATTTCAAGCTACTAATTAAATTTGGTACTAATAACACATCTCTAATTTAAAAAATCCGAAAATATGAATTCATACAAAATTGATAAATTATATCAGTAAGTATATATGTCCTAAAAATCCCTCTAAAATTAAATTTCAATTATAATTCATAATTTATTACGAAGTGTAAACACATCTACAATATGAACTATCGTGAAGGTCTCTCCACCTTAGGGAATTACATAGACCCGACAAACACAACACTACAGCTACGACACGATGGAAAAAACTCATCAGACAATCAAAAAGAAAGCATTTGTGACGACAGCCTGAGAAAAATTATTAAACAAAAAATATTAAATTGTGTGCTCTATGGGAGCTTTCGAAACAAACACGTAGAATTAACGGAATCACCACACTGAATTTAACTAAACGTATTTCACACTTTCCTGTTTCAAAATAGCACACAACTTGTAGAAACAAGTGTTACTTCTGCCCACCGCATTTCAAATTACTTACTCCTGTGAGTGCCTTCTACATTCGATCCTGTCCGTCTTGTGTGCGTAACCAGTGCCTTCTACATTCTTTCCTACCCGTCTTGTGTGCGTAACTAGTGCCTTCTACATTCTATCCTACACGTCTTGTGTTGCGTAACCAGTACCTTCTACATTTTATCCTTCCTGTCTTGTGTGCGTAACCTGTGCCTTCTACATACTATCATACTCGTCTTGTGTGCGTAACCAGTGCCTTCTGCAGCCTATCCTGCATGTCTTGTGTGCGTAGCCAGTGCCTTCTACATTCTACCCTGCCCGCCTTGTGCGCGTAACCAGTGCCTTCTACACTCCATCATACCTGTCTTGTGTGAGTAACCAGTGCCTTCTACAATCTATCCTGCCTGTCTTGTGGGCGTAACCAGTGCCTTCTACGTTCTATTCGGCCTGTCTTATGTTGGGTAACCAGTGCCTTTTAAATTCTATCCTGCCCGTATTGCGTCCGTAACCAGTGCCTTCTACTCTCTATCCTACCCTTCTTGTGTGCGTAACCAGTGCCTTCTTTATTCTATCCTACCCGTATTATGTGCGTAACCAGTGCCTTCTACATTCTATACTACCCATCTTGTGTGCGTAACCAGTGCCTTCTACATTCTATCCTGCCTGTCTTGTGTGCGTAACCAGTGCCTTCTACATTCTATCCTGCCTGTCTTATGTTGCGCAACCAGTGTCTGCTACTTTCTATCCTACCTGTCTTGTGTGCGTAACCAGAGCCTTCTACATTCTATCCTACCTGTGTTGTGTGCGTAACCAGTGCCTTCTACATTCTATCCTGCCTGTCTTGTGTTGGTAACCAGTGCCTTCTACATTCTATCCTGCCTGTCTTATGTTGCGCAACCAGTGTCTGCTACTTTCTATCCTACCTGTCTTGTGTGCGTAACCAGAGCCTTCTACATTCTATCCTACCTGTGTTGTGTGCGTAACCAGTGCCTTCTACATTCTATCCTACCCGTCTTGTGTTCAAAACCAGTGCCTTCTACCTTCTATTCTACCTGTCTTGTGTGTGTAACCAGTGCCTTCTACATTCTATCCTACCCATCTTGTGTGCGTAACTAGTGCCTTCTACATTCTATCCTACCCGTCTTGTGTTGCGTAACCAGTACCTTCTACATTTTATCCTTCCTGTCTTGTGTGTGTTACCAGTGCCTTCTACATTCTATCCTACCCGTCTTGTGTTCAAAACCAGTGCCTTCTACCTTCTATTCTACCTGTCTTGTGTGTGTAACCAGTGCCTTCTACATTCTATCCTACCCATCTTGTGTGCGTAACTAGTGCCTTCTACATTCTATCCTGCCTGTCTGGTGTGCGTAATCAGTGCCTTCTAAATTCTATCCAGCCTAACTTATGTTGCATAACCAGTGTCTTCTACATTCTATCCTACCCTTCTCGTGTGCGTTACCAGAGCCTTATACATTCTATCATACCCGTCTTGTGTGCGTAACAAGTGCCTTCTTCATTCTATCCTGCCCATCTTGTGTGTATAACCAGTGCCTTCTACATTTATACCAACGCATCTTGTGTGCGTAACTAGTGCCTTCTCCAATCTATCATGCCTGTCTTGTGGGCGTTACCAGTGCCTTCTACGTTCTATACTGCCTGTCTTGTGTTGGGTAACCAGTGCCTTCTACATTCTATCCTACCCGTCTTGTGTGCATAACCAGTACCTTCTATATTTTATCCTACCCATCTGGTGTGCGTTACAAGTGCCTTCTATATTCTATCCTAGCCTTCTTGTGAGCCTTACTAGTTACTTCTCCATTCTATCCTGCCTGTCTTGTGGGCGTAACCAGTGCCTTCTATGTTCTATCCTGCCTGTCTTGTGTTGGGTAACCAGTGACTTCTACATTCTATCCTACCCGTCATGTGTGTATAACCAGGTCCTTCTATATTCTTCCCACACCTCTTGTGTGCATAACCACTGTCTTCAACATTCTATCCGCTCCGTCTTGTGGCCATAACCAGTGCCTTTTATGTTCTATCCAACCCTTCTTGTGTATGTAATCAGTGCCTACTACATTCCATCCTACCCGTCTAGTGTGCGTAACCAGTGCCTTCTACATTCTATCCTGCCTGTCTTGTGTTGAGTAACCAGTTCCTTCTACATTCTATCCTACCCGTCATGTGTGTATAACCAGGTCCTTCTATATTCTTCCCACACCTCTTGTGTGCGTAATCAGTGTCTTCAACATTCTATCCTACCCGTCTTGTGTGCATAACCAGTGCCTTTTATGTTCTATCCTACCCTTCTTGTGTGTGTAACCAGTGCCTACTACATTTTATCCTACCCGTCTTGTGTGCGTAACCAGTGCCTTCAACATTCTATCCTTCCCATCTTGTGTGCGTAACCAGTGCCTTTTACATTCTATCATACTTGTCTTGTGTTGTGTAACAATAGCTTTCTACATTCTATCCTACCCATTTTGTATGCATACCCAGTGCCTTCTACATTCTATCCTACCCGTCTTGTGTGCATAACCAGTGCCTTTTATGTTCTATCCTACCCTTCTTGTGTGTGTAACCAGTGCCTACTACATTCTATCCTACCCGTCTTGTGTGCGTAACCAGTGCCTTCTACATTCTATCCTTCCCATCTTGTGTGCGTAACCAGTGCCTTTTACATTCTATCATACTTGTCTTGTGTTGTGTAACAATAGCTTTCTACATTCTATCCTACCCATTTTGTATGCGTACCCAGTGCCTTCTACATTCTATCCTACCCGTCTTGTGTGCATAACCAGTGCCTTTTATGTTCTATCCTACCCTTCTTGTGTGTGTAACCAGTGCCTACTACATTTTATCCTACCCGTCTTGTGTGCGTAACCAGTGCCTTCAACATTCTATCCTTCCCATCTTGTATGCGTAACCAGTGCCTTTTACATTCTATCATACTTGTCTTGTGTTGTGTAACAATAGCTTTCTACATTCTATCCTACCCATTTTGTATGCATACCCAGTGCCTTCTACATTCTATCCTACCCGTCTTGTGTGCATAACCAGTGCCTTTTATGTTCTATCCTACCCTTCTTGTGTGTGTAACCAGTGCCTACTACATTTTATCCTACCCGTCTTGTGTGCGTAACCAGTGCCTTCAACATTCTATCCTTCCCATCTTGTGTGCGTAACCAGTGCCTTTTACATTCTATCATACTTGTCTTGTGTTGTGTAACAATAGCTTTCTACATTCTATCCTACCCATTTTGTATGCATACCCAGTGCCTTCTACATTCTATCCTACCCGTCTTGTGTGCATAACCAGTGCCTTTTATGTTCTATCCTACCCTTCTTGTGTGTGTAACCAGTGCCTACTACATTCTATCCAACCCGTCTTGTGTGCCTAACCAGTGCCATTTATGTTCTATCTTACCCTTCTTGTGTGTGTAACCAGTGCCTACTACATTCTATCCTACCCGTCATGTGTGCGTAACCAGTGCCTTCTACATTCTATCCTAACATCTATTGTGTTGCGTAACCAGTGTCTTCTACATTCTATCCTTCCCATCTTGTGTCCGTAACCAGTGCCTTCTACATTCTATCCTACTTATCTTCTGTGCGTAACCAGTGCCTTTTACATTCTATCCTACTTGTCTTGTGTTGTGTAACCATAGCTTTCTACATTCTATCCTACCCATCTTGTGTGTGTACCCAGTGCCTTCTACATTCTAACCTACCCATCTTGTGTGCCCAATCTGTGCCTTCTACATTCAATCCTACCGGTCTTGTGTGCGTAACCAGTGCCTTCTACACTCTATCCTAACCTCTATTGTGTTGCGTTACCAGTGCCTACTACATTCTATCCTTCCCATTTTGTGTGCATAACCAGTGCCTTTTATGTTCTATCCTACCCTTCTTGTGTGTGTAACCAGTGCCTACTACATTCTATCCTACCCATCTTGTGTGCGTAACCAGTGCCTTCTACATTCTATCCTACTTGTCTTGTGTTGTGTAACAATAGCTTTCTACATTCTATCCTACCCATCTTGTGTGTGTACCCAGTGCCTTCTACATTCTAACCTACCCATCTTGTGAGCCCAATCTGTGCCTTCTACATTCAATCCTACCGGACTTGTGTGCGTAACCAGTGTCTTCTACACTCTATCCTAACCTCTATTGTGTTGCGTTACCAGTGCCTACAACATTCTATCCTTCCCATTTTGTGTGCATAACCAGTGCCTTTTATGTTCTATCCTACCCTTCTTGTGTGTGTAACCATAGCTTTCTACATTCTATCCTACCCATCTTGTGTGCGTACCCAGTGCCTTCTACATTCTAACCTACCCATCTTGTGTGCCCAATCTGTGCCTTCTACATTCAATCCTACCGGTCTTGTGTGCGTAACCAGTGCCTTCTACACTCTATCCTAACCTCTATTGTGTTGCGTTACCAGTGCCTACTACATTCTATCCTTCCCATTTTGTGTGCATAACCAGTGCCTTTTATGTTCTATCCTACCCTTCTTGTGTGTGTAACCAGTGCCTACTACATTCTATCCTACCCGTCTTGTGTGCGTAACCAGTGCCTTTTACATTCTATCCTACTTGTCTTGTGTTGTGTAACAATAGCTTTCTACATTCTATCCTACCCATCTTGTGTGCGTACCCAGTGCCTTCTACATTCTAACCTACCCATCTTGTGTGCCCAATCTGTGCCTTCTACATTCAATCCTACCGGTCTTGTGTGCGTAACCAGTGCCTTCTACACTCTATCCTAACCTCTATTGTGTTGCGTTACCAGTGCCTACTACATTCTATCCTTCCCATTTTGTGTGCATAACCAGTGCCTTTTATGTTCTATCCTACCCTTCTTGTGTGTGTAACCAGTGCCTACTACATTCTATCCTTCCCATTTTGTGTGCATAACCAGTGCCTTTTATGTTCTATCCTACCCTTCATGTGTGTGTAACCAGTGCCTACTACATTCTATCCTACCCATCTTGTGTGCGTAACCAGTGCCTTTTACATTCTATCCTACTTGTCTTGTGTTGTGTAACAATAGCTTTCTACATTCTATCCTACCCATCTTGTGTGCGTACCCAGTGCCTTCTACATTCTAACCTACCCATCTTGTGTGCCCAATCTGTGCCTTCTACATTCTATCCTACCGGTCTTGTGTACGTAACCAGTGCCTTCTACACTCTGTACTTACCTCTATTGTGTTTCGTAACCAGTGCCTTCTACATTCTATCCTTCCCATCTTGTAGGCATAACCAGTGCCTTTTATGTTCTATGCTACCCTTCTTGTGTGTGTAACCAGTGCCTAATACATTCTATCCTACCNAGTGCCTTTTATGTTCTATGCTACCCTTCTTGTGTGTGTAACCAGTGCCTAATACATTCTATCCTACCCGTATTGTGTGCGTAACCAGTGCCTTCTTCATTCTATCCTACCCATCTTGTGTGCATAACAAGTGCCTTCTACATTCTATCCTGCCTGTCTTGTGTGCGTAACGAGTGCCTTCTACATACTATCCTACCTGTCTTGTGTGCGTACCAAGTGCCTTCTACATTCTATTCTACCCATCTTGTGTGCATAACAAGTGCCTTCTACATTCTATCCTGCCTGTCTCGTGTGCGTAACGAGTGCCTTCTACATTCTATCCTGCCTGTCTTGTGTGCGTAACCAGTGTTTTCTACATTCTATCATACCCATCTTTAGTGCATAACTAGTGCCTTCTACATTCTATCCAGCATGTCTTGTGTGCGTAACCAGTGCCTTCTACATTCTACCCTGCCCGTCTTGAGTGCATAACCAGTGCCTTCTGCACTCCATCCTACCCGTCTTGTGTTCGTAACCAGTGCCTTCTACATTCTATCATGCCTGTCTTGTGTGCGTAACCAGTGCCTTCTACATTATAACCTTACCAAATTGTGTGCATAACCAGTGCCTTCTATATTTAATCCTACCCATCTTGAGTGTGTAACCAGTGCCTTCTACATTCTATCCTACTCGTCTTGCGTGCATAACCAGTGCCTTCTACATTCTACCCTACCCGTCTTGTGAGCGTAACCAGTGCCTTCTACATTCTATCTTACCCGTCTTGTGTTGCGTAACCAGTACCTTCTACATTCTAACCTGCCTGTCTTGTGTGCATAACCACTGCCTTCTAAATTCTATCCTACCTGTCTTGTGTGCATAACCAGAGCCTTCTACAGCCTATCCTACCCGTGTTGTGTGCGTAACCAGTGCCTTCTACATTATAACCTTACCAAATTGTCTGCTTAACCAGTGCCTTCTATATTTAATTCTACCCACCTTGAGTGTGTAACCAGTGCCTTCTACATTCTATCCTACTCGTCTTGCGTGCATAACCAGTGCCTTCTACAATCTACCCTACCCGTCTTGTGAGCGTAACCAGTGCCTTCTACATTCTATCTTACCCGTCTTGTGTTGCGTAACCAGTACCTTCTACATTCTAACCTGCCTGTCTTGTGTGCATAACCACTGCCTTCTAAATTCTATCCTACCTGTCTTGTGTGCATAACCAGAGCCTTCTACAGCCTATCCTACCCGTGTTGTGTGCGTAACCAGTGCCTTCTACATTCTTTCCTACCCGTCTTGTGTGCGTAACTAGTGCCTTCTACATTCTATCCTACCCGTCTTGTGTTGCGTAACCAGTACCTTCTACATTTTATCCTTCCTGTCTTGTGTGCGTAACCTGTGCCTTCTACATACTATCATACTCGTCTTGTGTGCGTAACCTGTGCCTTCTGCAGCATATCCTGCATGTCTTGTGTGCGTAGCCAGTGCCTTCCACATTCTACCCTGCCCGCCTTGTGTATGTAACCAGTGCCTTCTACACTCCATCATACCTGTCTTGTGTGAGTAACCAGTGCCTTCTACAATCTATCCTGCCTGTCTTGTGGGCGTAACCAGTGCCTTCTACGTTCTATTCTGCCTGTCTTATGTTGGGTAACCAGTGCCTTTTAAATTCTATCCTGCCCGTATTGCGTGCATAACCAGTGCCTTCTACTCTCTATCCTACCCTTCTTGTGTGCGTAACCAGTGCCTTCTTTATTCTATCCTACCCGTATTATGTGCGTAACCAGTGCCTTCTACATTCTATACTACCCATCTTGTGTGCGTAACCAGTGCCTTCTACATTCTATCCTCCCTGTCTTGTGTGCGTAACCAGTGCCTTCTACATTCTATCCTGCCTGACTTATGTTGCGCAACCAGTGTCTGCTACTTTCTATCCTACCTGTCTTGTGTGCGTAACCAGAGCCTTCTTCATTCTATCTTACCTGTGTTGTGTGCGTAACCAGGGCCTTCTACATTCTTTCCTACCTTTCTTGTGTGCGTAACTACTGTTTTCTACATTCTATCCTACCCGTCTTGTGTTGCGTAACCAGTACTTTCTACATTTTATCCTTCCTGTCTTGTGTGTGTTACCAGTGCCTTCTACATTCTATCCTACCCGTCTTGTGTTCAAAACCAGTGCCTTCTACCTTCTATTCTACCTGTCTTGTGTGCGTAACTAGTGTTTTCTACATTCTATCCTACCCGTCTTGTGTTGCGTAACCATTACTTTCTACATTTTATCCTTCCTGTCTTGTGTGTGTTACCAGTGCCTTCTACATTCTATCCTACCCGTCTTGTGTTCAAAACCAGTGCCTTCTACCTTCTATTCTACCTGTCTTGTGTGTGTAACCAGTGCCTTCTACATTCTATCCTACCCATCTTGTGTGCGCAACTAGTGCCTTCTACATTCTATCCTGCCTGTCTGGTGTGCGATTAGTCACGGAAGATTTAAGATAGGTCGGATTCTTATGTTGCATAACCAGTGTCTTCTACATTCTATCCTACCCTTCTCGTGTGCGTTACCAGAGCCTTATACTAAGATAGTATGGGCTCTTGTGTGCGTAACAAGTGCCTTCTTCATTCTATCCTGCCCATCTTGTGTGTATAACCAGTGCCTTCTACATTTATACCAACGCATCTTGTGTGCGTAACTAGTGCCTTCTCCAATCTATCATGCCTGTCTTGTGGGCGTTACCAGTGCCTTCTACGTTCTATACTGCCTGTCTTGTGTTGTGTAACCAGTGCCTTCTACATTCTATCCTACCCGTCTTGTGTGCATAACCAGTACCTTCTATATTTTATCCTACCCATCTGGTGTGCGTTACAAGTGCCTTCTATATTCTATCCTAGCCTTCTTGTGAGCCTTACTAGTTACTTCTCCATTCTATCCTGCCTGTCTTGTGGGCGTAACCAGTGCCTTCTACGTTCTATCCTGCCTGTCTTGTGTTGGGTAACCAGTGCCTTCTACATTCTATCCTACCCGTCTTGTGTGCATAACCAGTACCTTCTATATTTTATCCTACCCATCTGGTGTGCGTTACAAGTGCCTTCTATATTCTATCCTAGCCTTCTTGTGAGCCTTACTAGTTACTTCTCCATTCTATCCTGCCTGTCTTGTGGGCGTAACCAGTGCCTTCTATGTTCTATCCTGCCTGTCTTGTGTTGGGTAACCAGTGACTTCTACATTCTATCCTACCCGTCATGTGTGTATAACCAGATACTTCTATATTCTTCCCACACCGCTTGTGTGCATAACCAGTGTCTTCAACATTCTATCCTCTCCGTCTTGTGGCCATAACCAGTGCCTTTTATGTTCTATCCCACCCTTCTTGTGTATGTAATCAGTGCCTACTACATTCCACCCTACCCGTCTAGTTTGCGTAACCAGTGCCTTCTACATTCTATCCTGCCTGTCTTGTGTTGGGTAACCAGTTCCTTCTACATTCTATCCT